>PYAF01005960.1:1231219-1243843 GCA_007407185.1 Glycine tomentella
TCTTTAAAATAGTTATTTGAATGTGACTAGATAATATAAATAAATAAATAAATAGATCAACCGATAAAGAGAATCGTTTAGTCGTTTCCAAATAACAAGATTATTTTCTTTCTTTTTTATCAGTATTTTCTTTCTACTTCCATCGTTTAAATATAAAGTAATATTCAATATAATCACTTTTATCTAAGTTTTTTTTTTTCATGATCATGCACATAGTATATCTTAAGGGTCCATTTGATAGAGAGAAAAAATAAATATTATGAAAATAAATTGAGATAAAAAATTAAAATTAAAATAAAATATAAAAATATAAGACTCATGCTATTTAAAAATATGATTCATTTCATTCTTTTTTTTATTCTCTTGTCAAATCAATAGAACTAGAAGTATTTTCTTACAATGAACAGCAAAAAAATCTGACTTTAATTGTTAACTTTTTTTCCCCAATTCTCTTTATTTGGATTCCTGTCAACAGCAAGAGAATGTGATTCTGAAGCCACAAACACAAACTGATTTTGTTGTTTCTTTTTAATGTTTTCTTTTGTTGGAAGTTAACCACTAACCACTAAGCACAACACCTCTTCCCCATTACCTGGAAAGCTATTAGAATTAGAAGCATCTCAACACGCTCCTCCATCTCTGTTTGGCCCGCACGCGCTGCCGTCAAACCCTTACGCGTTGACCCACAGCACAAAGGCTAACCAAAACGCACCATGATTAATTCCCAGGTTGCAGGATTTATTTGACTTTCCTCAACACCCAAAAAACACGATGCAAATTCTAAATCGGTTTCCTTTGTTCGACTTTGATTGTAATTTTTTTCTTCTTCATACAAATCAAAGATAATATCAGAAGTTTATTTAACTTTTTGAGTCAGACCTTCTATTATAATATTATTTTTTTTTTTAATCAATCTTCATTTACATTTTTTTTATACAGAAAGTACCAAATGAAAGTAAATATATTTGATATCTTAAAATACTTTTTTATGTTTAATAAATGGAAAGAATAATGCAAGGATATTACAGAAAAATTAAAAATTTATTCTCTAGACATTAATGGCATGTGCATCTCCCATGAGCCATGCCACGACAAAGATGAGTGAAAAAAAAACAATCAATTCATTTGTTTTATTTTATTTTTTCCAATCTTTCATTTTTAAAGGTCATATTAAATTTTAAGTAATTCTGAGTAAAATAAACTCATTTTTTTAAAGAAAAAGTCTACTCATATATACTTTATTATTTTCAAAATTTGAATTGAATACGGTATCTCATTTTAAAAAGGCAAAGTTATTGTTTTACTATAGTTAAGATATATAGAAAAAGTTGGAATTCGAAAAAAGGATAAAAGAAAACCATGAATATTTTATAGTGTGAATTAATTAGCCTTCAACACTGCTTCTTTATTATAAATAGTGGACATTTACATTTCTCTGACCTCTCCCCTCATTTTATGTGTCTGATTTGAGGTTGGAGCGTAGTCAGATTCTCTTTTCTGCCGAAAGCTGCAGAATTGTGTTGTTTTCTCTCCTTTGGGGGGTCACAGCAAGAGGTTCTCTTCATGGTAATCAATCTTATCCTTCTTCTTTCATGCATTATATTCATTCATTTACCATTCTTCTCTTCAACAACTCACATAACCTACCAGATTTTAAGCCTTCTGCTCTGTCTGTGTTTTTCTCTTTTACTTAAAAAAATATTTGGCTAGAAATTATTGTGTATGATCTGAAACCACTGCATGTTCGTAAATTCAGCCAATATTCATATCACACATAATAGAATTGTATTCTCTCTCTTTTTTTAGTAAATTCAAAAACTTGTTCACATGTTAAGAGAAGATTGACCGACATGAAAACGTGATAATCAATGAATTAATCGCTAGACTTGGTTGCAGAAAATTATTATTTTCCTAACTAATTTTAGAGTCGCTAAATTTTAGTAACGGATTCTTTAAGAAATTCATATAAATTATTCTGTTGCTAATTTTATTTATTTTTTAGTAATTATCTTCTACCGTGTGACAACAGTTTTTTCTTCTTATGTTATTTGTTAAATTTGTTTAATTTTGAGTTTATATTTGTTTATTTTTTTATTTATAAACTTTTAATGGGGTTGTTTTGTTGTTGTGGTTGTTGTTTGTTTCCTTTTTCTCCCACAAAATTCAGTGACATACTGAATTTGGTTTGATATGATATGATTTTGATTTTGCTGAGTCTCTGATTGTACTGTTGCATGTGATAGATGCCGAGTGTTAACCCTGACAAAGATTCCGAGCCATTTGTTGAGACCGATCCAACCGGTCGCTACGGTAGATACAGTGAGTTGCTCGGATGTGGTGCTGTGAAGAAAGTGTACCGTGCATTTGATCAAGAAGAAGGAATAGAGGTGGCATGGAACCAGGTTAAGCTGAGGAACTTCTGTGATGACCCTGCCATGTTGGATAGGCTTTACTCTGAAGTGAGGTTGCTCAGAAGCTTGACCAACAAGAACATCATTGCACTTTACAATGTGTGGAGGGATGAACAGAGAAACACTTTGAATTTCATCACTGAGGTTTGCACAAGTGGGAATTTGAGGGAGTACAGGAAGAAGCACAGACATGTTTCCATAAAGGCCCTAAAGAAGTGGTCTAAGCAGATTTTGAAAGGGTTGAATTATTTGCACTTGCATGATCCCTGCATCATCCACAGAGATCTCAATTGCAGCAATGTGTTTGTCAATGGGAATACTGGCCAGGTGAACCATTTTCTTCAAATCTTGTTTTTCTTTCAGTTATATGTTTGATTGATTAAGGTGAAAATCAACTACAACAAATGAAACAAAAAATTGATTTTTTATTTATTTATTTACTTTCCTTTGACATGAATTCGTTGTGTGAGATCTAAGTAATTAACTTGAGCAAGTCATGATGTCTCCTGTTTGCTTGACAAAAACAATCAAATTATATTGTTTTTAGAATAACAATTTGATGACTACTTTTATTTTCTTGGTTTGTATTGCTAATAATTTACTACTGTGAAGAAAAATGAGAAGTGAAATAAGTGATGCATTATCACTATGAATATTGATTTCAGCCTAATATTTGGGTTTCTAAGCTTTTGGTGTTTATATCAAGTTGTCCAATAACTTTGTTACTTGGTTTTAAAACCTAAATTTTCAAAAACTAATTTTTAAAAGGGGTAGAAGAGAGTAAACAAGGGAAGAGGATGGGATGAAGAGAGTAGTCAGGCAAGTGGATGGGATATCATAAAAAAGAACATCAGTAATGGATAATTGAAATTAAAAATCATAACAGTCTAGAGATATTTTGATTTTAAACTATTTTTAGAAACTGTTCTTATCAACATTTTTGTTTCAAAAATAGAAAATAGTTAATGACAGAAAAAAGTGGTTTTAGTAATGTTATTTTTTTCCATGGTTATCAGGTTAAGATTGGTGACTTGGGTTTGGCAGCAATTGTGGGCAAGAACCATTGTGCACACACGATTCTTGGCACACCAGAATTTATGGCTCCAGAGTTATACGATGAAGACTACACAGAATTGGTGGACATTTACTCATTTGGGATGTGTGTGTTAGAGATGGTGACAGTAGAGATTCCTTATAGTGAATGTGACAATGTTGCTAAGATATACAAGAAGGTGTCTTCTGGAGTTAGACCTGCTGCCTTGAACAAGGTCAAAGATCCTGAGGTTAAGGCCTTCATTGAGAAGTGCCTTGCTCAGCCAAGGGCTAGGCCTTCTGCAGCTGAGCTTCTCAGAGATCCTTTCTTTGATGAGATTGTTGGCGATGATGACGAAAATGATGACTGTTCTTGTTCATATCAATAGAATAATATTTCTTAGAGTGTTGGTTTTTTAATTTGATTCACCTACCTTTTCAGTATGCAATGTCAATTTGGGCAGCCTAGAACTGTGAAAATTAAATTGTTTTTATTTTTTATTTTCCATTTGGCGAGTTGTGAGATTGGATAAGGTTTGGTTGATGAATATGGGGGTTACCAGGGGAGGGCTTGATTGGGGTTGGTCATTTTGTACATAGGAAATTTTACAGGCCTGTTGTGCAGCATACATTGAATGATGATTTGATTTGGCAATATATGTTAAAAAAAGTATATTAGATGTAATCAGCAGTCAATGGATGCGTGATGGAATATAAATACTATATCTTGAAAAATAAAAATAGTACTAAAGTCTCTTAAATGTAATGTTAGAAAGGAAATTTTATAAAAAAAAGTATATTTGTCGCATTTTGAAGGACGTGATTCTAAAAAAGATATGGGTTAACGATTTCATCCAAGTATAAAATGTAGTTTTAAAAACTATTCTTATCTTCATAGTTTTTAAAATTAATGTTATATGTACTTTTTTATATAAAAGTTATTTTTACCTTTTTTAAATTGTAGTTTTTAAAAACTATTATTATCTTCATCCTTGAAAATCACATCCTTTATATGTACTTTTCATTTTATCATTTTGTATTGTACAAGATTTATTAATCTTTTTATATAAGTATATTTAAATAAACTCTGATTTACTATCCTTAAAGAATGTTTGAATATCAAAAGGATATTTGAATGATAATATTTGAATACTCTTTAATTTTAAACACTTCAACAATATTGTTTATTTTTATCTCTCACTTAGTGTCAAATTATATCATATATCGTACATATATTTTTTTCTTTTTTTTTTCTTTCTCTTTAGGGTTGAATTTTGGGTGTTCAAATATCTTTTTTACTTATAGAAATAGGATATTGGAAGCAATCAAAAGCAATGCGAGAATGAAAAGGGTTTTATCGTTTGATTTGAGGGCAAAGGAAAAAAGTGAAGTCAAGGATTTGAACGAAATTTAAGCATGTTTGGAGGCCAGCCTACATATAATAACTACAACAAGCAAAATGAGTTGTTCATATTTTAAAATTGGTCCAATGGCTATTGGATTAAAGCTAAGCTTAATGATGAAGAGAAGTAGGTGTGAACTAAAGGGTATTTAGACTTGTATCGTGCAACCCCACTCATTTTTGTTGGAAAATTATTGTACATGTAGTGACCCGTTGGGTGTACCACATCTTTTTTCTCCTTAAAGCAATAGGGGATTTTGACATTGACTTTTCTTATTGTTTTCAATATTCTTTTATTTGTAGGGCACGAATCCAAGCATTGTACTTTGCAAATTCCTCATGAAGACCAAAGAACATTACTACATAATTTCAACAAAAAAAAACTTCACAGAATCATCTTCTGCAAGAGCAAATTGGAGATAAAGACAAGTGCAAGGCGGTTAAACATTTTTCTAGTAGTTTGTAATCTTTTTTGAGATACTACTTCTAGTAACCATTTTTTAAACTTTAGCTTTTAATTTCCTATATTTTACTCATCTTATGTTATCAAAATATTTATTAAATTTCCATTTCCCCCTTTTTTTAATGTAAGATAAGATTTCATTTTTTTTCTTTCACCCATAATGTATGGTTTTACATAAAATTTGTTTTATTTTATTATTTTATTCTATTTATATTTTTAAATATTTTTATCTATACATATAATTTAATAAACTAATTTATTAGTTTTTAGGTTGTTGTGAATGTGAGTGACGTAGAAATTGCACGATAATGTTTAGAGAGAAGGGAGAGGCTCAGAAGAATTTGGGAAAGTTAATAAAAAAAATAAAAGATAAAAACTTGTAAAATCACAACCTTTAATTTAAAATATAATAAATCCAATGATGTTAACAAGGTTTGTCAAAGGTGGGAGACCTATCATGTTAATTGTCGTCATGTGCGATTTAAGTCTCTTAAATTTTAATTAGATCTTCCTAGTATCGCAATTATGTAATTGATACAAGTGTTATGTGGCCAATTTTTATTTGCCAATCTATTCAAATTACCACTAATGTTTTCTGACAAATAATATTGTAATTAGTTTAACACTTTTCGTTTCAATTTGTACTGAGATTTTTTTGGTAACAATAATAGCAATGCTATTATAAAAAAGAGTTAATAAAAATTGATCTGGACAACATGGTTCTAAACCAAGCATATTAAAAAAATTAACCATGCTGAAAGCTGTTATAGACGTGATGTGAGCAGCAAAACGTTAATATATTATATTCATTTAATAGATAAGAATAAATAGTTTTAATTAATTTATTTGAATAATAATATGGGTGAATGTTGGATGACATCGATTATAGGTGTGTTCTGGCTAGGATTTGTAAAGAAGAGAAAAAAGAAAATTGGGAGTGTTTATAGACATTATGAGTGTCTTGATACATAGGTGATTTTTCACTCTATTCTTTTTTGTTTTCCTTTTTTTTTTTTTTATCTTAACCCTTATCATTTTATCAATTATCATGTCTTGTAGGTAAACGGAATAAATGACACAGAAAGGGGGAAAAATACCCTTGTCTAGGAGAAAAGAGACAAGAGAAGACACAGTAAATAAAGGAAAGGAAAAGAATAGGGATAACATATATATTTTACTTCTCCACACTATAAAACTATTAACTGGCGGATCTATATTCCTGAGTTAGTGAATTTAAATTGAAAATAATAAATTTGAATATATAAAATTAAAGAGTATAAAATATGAAAATATAAAAATATAAGAATAATGTATTTAAATATGTAAAATTAGGGAAACAAAATATAAAAATATTAAATAATTATAAATAATTTTTTAAAGTGAAAGGATATCGTTAAAGAATGGCTCCGCCACTTTAAACCACTTTGTTAACTCTTATATTTGTTGTGGGGGCTGTGATGTTGAGTATGCGGCTGAGTCATTGCGTAAGAAAGAATTAGCAAGTAGCCCGTTAAATTGCATAATCATGTGATATATATATATATATATATATATATATATATATATATATATATATTATCTCATGTGTACACTTCCCTAGAGCTCTTCTTGCATAAAAAAAGTTCAGTATCTTGTACTTCTAACGATTAGTTAATACAAATCTCATCAATTTCTTAAACAATATATATTTTAACAATAGATAATTTCAAGACAGTAAGTCAGTATGATCCTTCGCATACATTTTTTGGATTTTCATATATCACTTAATTTTGTACATTCACCGCAAATAAACAATATTATATAGTCTAATTTTTCTTATTAAATGAACCATCAAATATACTATAGTATTAAAAATGAAAGAGAAAAATACATCTTCAACTGAAAATAAAAAATAACATTTTTCAACTTTTTTAATTTCTAAATGTAAATGATGTCAAGTAATTTTACTCATATATCATGGAAGAGCCAATTTGGTTACTAGTCTATTAATTTAAACATTATATCTATTGTAAGTACGGTCGATAAAATAAAGTTGTTAAAATAATAATTTTAACCATTTTTAAGGTAATCCAAATATGATTTAAAAAAGGTGATCCAAATATTAAACTTAATTTAAAAATCAGTTCAAATCTTATCTTCTTTATAAGCTTTCGTTATGACTTATGAGTATTTCTAAATCAAATCAATATAAGTGAAAGTAATTAAATTAATTCAAAATTTAAATTTAATATTCTGATCACAGTTTAAAATTTAATATAAGTTTTGTAAGAAAATCCGGTCACAATAAATTAGTTCTTAAAAACAACTAATTTTGTATCATTAATATCATAAAATTTAATTAATGAATTACATAATGCAATCTGTTTTGAAATAGTATTTTTTATATATTTGTATTGCCTAAAATGCTTTACATTTTCTTTTTAAATCTTAATATTTTGGCAAATAGCTGTCATGGACCTAGTTATATAGATAGGAGACTAATTGTAGCATTAGCATGTGCCGTGCCTTGAATATGTTGGATTATACATAAACAATTAATTAATAATTGAAAATAAACATTCATTGACTTTCCACCTCTGCAAAAAATATTTACTCTACTACCTTGACATGTATGATATGAAGTTATGAACCAAGATTTTTTTTCTTCCTTAAATCAGAAATCACGTATATCTCCTAATTCATTAAATTAGATATTGATTCCACTTGTAGTGTGTGACTGAGAATTTTGAACAATCAAATATAGATGCTCTCACTAAATGAATCATTCTCACTCATATGAATACACTAGTATTTTATCCATGCAAATCCTTTAAGTTTAAGAATCACGCATATACTAATATATGAGTGATATTTCCGCAATCACTCTTATAACATTAAACATTACGAAATTAAAACTGAATATTTTTCCCTGCCATAATTCCATTGGTAACCTTCCTTTGAATATTTTTAATAACATAAGATGAGTAAAATATAGGAAATTAAAAGCTAAAGTTTAAAAAATGGTTACTAGAAGTAGTATCTCAAAAAAGATTATAAACTATCAGAATAATGTTTATCAAATGCTACTAACAAGGTTAAGTAGTCTTTTCAGCTAATATTTTTTAAAAAACTAACCAAAATAGAGTGTGAAACATAAAATTTATTTTTACACTTATCTATAAAATGCTGATATATAGAGTAGGCAGGTATTCCGAAAGAGGGGAGTATTTTTGTTGGAGAACAGAGTATTTTGAAATTCCCTGTACAAACACTTAGTTTATAGGATAGATGCTTCATGACAAGAGTTATACTGATACCTTGGAATTATGTTGGCAATCCCGATAAACATACCACCCATCAATTTTTTGAACAACTTGTAATTTTATATTGCATGGAGATATTAACGATGTACCAAATAAAACAAGTATTACACGTACCTAGCGAAAACTTCTAAGAAGAGATATGTCCTTGTCCAATGCACAAATAAAGAAGCATGCAGGACTAGCATGATTCACTCGCGAAACCCTTAACAACAGAGGAGAAAGCCACAAAAAATGCAGAACACAAGAAATTTTGCTATGTTTCTAAGGAGGCTAGTTTTCTTTGCTATCATTTTCTTTATCATAGACTGTACAAGAGGTGAGTCATCAGAATCTGAGTCCTTCTTAAATTTCTTAAGGGCCCTTGATCCCAAAAACGTGCTCAACATTACCTGGAATGGGTCACCATCGCATCCATGCTTGGTCAAGTTGAATGGTGTAAGATGTAACTCAAATGCTACCAATATTGTACATATAAGGCTTGAGAACTTGAACCTTAGTGGCACAATCGATGCAGATTCCCTATGCAGGCTCCAAAAGTTAAGAGTGGTAAGCTTGGCTAACAACAACATTAGAGGAACCATACCACACTCAATTTTGCATTGTACAAGGTTGACACATTTAAATGTAACCAGCAACCAATTGAGTGGGAGGTTGCCAAATGCCTTAACAAAATTGAAACATCTTAGGAACTTAGACATTTCCAATAACAACTTTTCTGGTATGATCCCTAGTAAACAACAATATTATAGGCACCTCCTTAGGTATTATGTGACTCCAAGTAACAAGTTGGAAAGCAATAGTACCAAAGAGTGGCTAAAGGAAAGTGACACTAACACAATACAGCAAGAGCAAGCAACACCACCAGGTGCTTTAAGTAACAGCACACCTAATAATGGGAAGGATTCATCGTCTTGGAGTGGAGCAACCTTGGGGGTGTTCCTTTTGGGTGCTGGGTTCCTTTTGTCAAGCATTTACTTTATTGTAAAGAAGTCAGCAAAGTTAAGTGCAGAGAAAGAGGTAGCTGTAGTTAAAGACCGTGGTCGTGTGTCTCCAATGATAAAGGCTACAACTCATGAAGTTCAAGAGGTGAAGCTAAAGGAAGGAGATTCTGAGCTTGTTTTCTTTGTTGAAGATCGTGAAAGGTTCACACTCGAGGACCTTCTTCGAGCCACTGCTGACTTGAGGAGTGAAGGCTTTTGCAGTAGCCTTTACAAGGTGAAATTGGAACACAATGTTCACTATGCTGTCAAAAGATTGAAGAATTTGCAGGTATCCTTGGAAGAATTTGGTGAAACATTAAGGAAGATAAGTAGCTTGAAGCATCAGAATATTCTCCCCCTTGTTGGTTATCGTTCCACCAGTGAAGAAAAACTCATTATTTACAAATATCAAAGCAATGGAAGCCTGCTTAATCTGTTAAACGGTAAGTTATCATCAATTGCAACACTCCACATCGATCACCTTCTCTGTGTGTTCCCAAACATGTATTGTATGTGTAAATATATTTCTGCCTTGATCATTTGCACAATACTATTAGCTGAAACCTCACATTAGTACATTAATACAACGCAAATGCTAATAAGTGATTAAGAAAACAAAGTAATTTTTTTTATTAAAAGTGATACATTTAATATATCATGATATAAAAGTTATTTAACACTTAAGTTTAAGTAGGAATGACTATAGAATATGCAGAGTTACAGATAGTGTAAAACCTTTTACATTATTATCCAATCATGAATTTGTTAATGACTTTTGAAATAATAGTCATATTTCTAATTGGTTGATAGCATAACTACACCACCAGTGTATCAAAACTAAATTGTTTGAAGTAATTGATTTTTTTTTTTTATGCAGATTATATAGCAGGTAGAAAAGATTTCCCATGGAAACTGCGTCTGAATATAGCATGTGGGATTGCAAGGGGTTTGGCCTTCATATATAGGAAGTTGGATGGAGAGGAGGAGTTCATTCCTCATGGAAATCTCAAGCCATCAAACATCCTTCTAGATGAGAACAATGAGCCACTAATAAGTGAGCATGGCTTATCAAAATTCATGGACCCAAATAGAGGTGTCTTGTTTTCCTCTCAGGGATACACTGCTCCTGAAAAGAGCCTAACAGAAAAGGGTGATGTCTATAGCTTTGGAGTGATTCTCTTGGAACTACTAACAGGAAAAAGCATAGAGGTGAGTAGAATAGACCTTGCTAGATGGGTGAGGTCCATGGTGAGGGAGGAATGGACAGGAGAGGTATTTGACAAAGAGGTTAGGGAAAATAATCATCAATGGGCATTTCCTCTTCTCAATATAGCCCTCTTATGTGTATCACGTTTCCAAGAAAATAGGCCAACCACTGTGGAGATTTTGGAGAAGATTGAAGAGGTCATGGATCAATATGAACAACATCAGGAACGTTGTGCTTCCAAATGCTGTTCCAATGGATCCAACCGCGATGAATGTTGTTCACTTCACAAAATCATACCTGAAACATGGGATTCTCCAGGATCAAATTATTGAATTTATCTTCATGCTCCCTATAGCAACATGTATTCACCTATTTATATATCATAGTGATTCCTGTGTGAGAACTTGTCTCCGTACGCTAAAAAAGTTCCACATCAGTTAGAAATGATGAGCATGATCCAGTACATGAACATGTGATACTTTGTAGTCATCTGTTTGTTATTTAGGAATTAATCCTGTATTCTGGAACTACGCTTTTGAACTCAGATAAATGTAATTGTAATCTTTTGCTAATTATGAATTTTTTTAAACCATACTATATGCCATGTAATGTAATTGTAGCTATATATGCATCAAGTAATTTATAATTATATAGACAAAGAGCAAAAACAGACAGGTGTTGGAATAAGTGTACTTAAAATTGAACTTGTTTCTCATGTAAGGACAAGGAAAAGAATTCTGTCTTCCATCTGAATTTCAATTACTCTCTGTAGCATACAATGATGTTACCTAACTCTTAATATATGCTAAAATTCTAATCATTATTTATTTATTTATTATCCAAAACCAAAATAGTGTGGCATTGTGGAAGCCCTACTGAAGCTACCTGAATTTGTGGGTTTTTACTTGAATTTTTACCCACCTGAACAGATGAATAATGATAAGCATGTCATGCGTTTGAAACTCGTTTGGGTTGATTTTTCAAAAGCAATGAGCGTGTGCGTATGATAATCACTGCTACAAAAAGATAAAGCAATGAAATAGTTAATTGAAGAATAATTATTATGTCTCCTTGAGTCAGTTCAAGTGAAGTTGCGAAACATAAATTCTGAGTACAGGAATTCGATCTCTGTTATATATCCAGCCTTCTAAATATTTTATCAGAAAATTTCCACCAATGTTGTCATGAAATATAGGATATTTTAACTTCAGATATTAGATTATTAGAGACTGTTAATTAATTTGCTCTAACAGGTATATCTAGTGTTCTAAGGAGGAATGTCCAATCCATACATCCTTAACTGTCTTTCCTCATCAGTCAAAACAAAAGCAAATTGGAAAACTCAAGGAAAAATAATATGAAATTCCTAGAATAGAAACGTACAACTTTACTTTTTTACAGTATAATTACTATTTTCCACATATAACTATAGTCTATCATATATCCTGATCACCAAACAACTCAAAATTTTAATTTTAATATGAAATATTTATATTTATGTGAGAAATTTTATTATTATTATTTTTTATAATGGTAACAATAAAGTTTAAACATAGAAGGAAATCCTCGTACAAATGATCTAAACCCCTTGTTGGGCCGATTTGGGTAGAAGTTTTATTGTTATTACTTATTGTTAATAAACGGGATTCCATCGGACAGAACAATAACAACAGATAAAGGAAATTGAAAGTGATAAATGGACACAAATATTTTACGTGGGAAAACCCTCAGGTAAAAACCCACGGACAAGAGTAGAAAAATTTCACTATGGGAACTCCAACACTACAACCTCCCTTTTATCACAAGGAGAGAACAATTTTATCTCTC
>PYAF01005960.1:1249431-1280997 GCA_007407185.1 Glycine tomentella
TGAGGTCAAGAGGGCAGTTCCTAAAGAGCTTTCCCCTGGACCTACCCGAAGCCCATTGATAGGATATAACTATGGTTTGAATAGGACCAGTAGCTTCCTAAATAGTTATGCTCAGGGTTTCAATATGAATCCAATTGGAGGTTATGGAGTCAGGATGGATGGAAGGTTTAGTCCACTTACTAGTGCTAGAAGTGGGTTTACCCCATTTGGCTCCAGTGTTTATGGAATGGGAGTGAATTTGGATTTAGGATTGAACCCAAGCTATGGAGGTACTTCCGGTTATGGTGGCAGTCTTGGATATGGTCGGATGAGTCCTTTCAACAATGGCAACTCTAACAGATACACCACTCCTATTGGCAATAGTGGGGGCAATGGGAGAAGCGATTCTCTTATGAACTCAGCTTCTCGGAGTGTTTGGGGAAATGGGGGCCTGAACAATGCTGGCAATAGTCCAGTCAGCCCTGGCTCTTACTTGGGATCTGGAAGTGGGGCTTTTGGTGTTTCAATTGGAAATGGTGGCACCAATTGGGGTCCATCAGTTCCAACCCAGGGTGGAGGGGTTGCCTCTGGATACAGTACTTGGGGTAACTCTTATGAAGGTGGAGATAACAGCATTGGTTTAGGAGGTGGAGGGTATGGAAGGAACAACAGCACAAGTGTGCCTCAATCCTCAACATTTACTGCACCAACTGGTGATTATGAAGGATCCTATGGGGACCTGTACCGCAATGGTTCAGTTTACAGTGACTCAACTTGGCGGTCTGCTGCTTCTGAGATAGATGCTTCTGGTTCGTTTGGTTATGGTGGTCTTGGTGGTATAGCTTCAGATGATCCAGTAAAGAGTTCTGAGGGTTTTATTGGAAACTACAATGTAATAAGTAGACAAACTAATAGAGGTAAGATCTTTTGCTACATTCTTGTCTCCTGTAGAAAATTAGATCATAGTTTATACATTGTCTGTTGTTTATTTCCATTTTTTCATAAAACCAATTCTGTTTTAGACTTTCTTCTATGTTTCAGAATAGGAATTGTACTGAAGGAAGTTGAAAACTAAGTCTATTTATTTTTAATATGCTGTTACATTTGTCTTTAAGCTTATGATCATCATGTAATTGTGAATATAGATGAACATAACATGGAAGCATTATTCATGTCTTCTTTTAGTTATACCAAGCACCCTAGGTTCCTGACTTTATTGACATGTTTCCTTTATTCCTAAATTCTTGATGTTGTCATTGTAAATTCTTACTACAGTCTAAAAGTATCTTAGGGTCTGTCTGGTTTGTTTGAGAAAACATTTTGTGTTCTCATTTCTTATTTTTGTCATGTGATTACTAAAATATCACTTAATTTTTACTTTATTTTATGTTTTAAAAGATTTATATAGGAACAAGAATAAAGTAAAAACAAAATGACATTTTTTAATTATTAGTGAAAACAAAAAGAAAATAAAGAAATATCTCAAACCAGGCATGCCCTTAGCTTGCTGTAATAATGCCTGAGTTTCTTGATTACTTTCATTTAAAGATACTATTTGAATTTGATGTTTCATGTGAAGTTATACTAACTTGCAAGATGCTAGAGATGTAGGCATAGATTACTCACTCTTTGATTCGTTAGTGAAAATGAGTTTTGATTATACTTTCTTGTATTATATTGTTGTGAAAGGGTTGGCATTTTAGTATTTCCATTACATTTTTTACCTGTTCTGGTTCAACTTCGTTGTATACTCATTATCTTTTGTTGCATGTCTACTTGTTTCAGGAATTGCTGCTTAGGAGATATGTTAATTGGATATGTTATGGTAACAGTAGATCAAGGGAAACTGGTTAAAGAAGACGAGGTATTGTGAAATCATACAGAAGCTCAATCAGTCACAAGTGTTTTTGTGTAAGGTTTGGGATTTTTGTGTCTTTGTTTTTCAAGGCTAGGTTCCTTTCTTGGAATTTGATTGAGGTGTAACATCAGATTGCGGGATATACTCAGGAAAATTGGTTCCGGTAGTTTAATAGTGCATTGCTGGAGAGATGCACCATCGTTAGTATGCTTAATGATAGTTTATTAATTTTTGAATTTTTTTTGCCACTGTAATGCTTGGCAAAGCTGTTTGTTCTTGTCACCATCTTTTTCATGGGACATGTTTCTGATCAAATTGTAAGTGTTCAGTTTGATTTATCAGGTTTGATACATTAGAGGGGTACCCATCTTGGATCCCCCATCAAATAATTAGTTACTGGACAGATATTATTTTTTGTTAGACTTTTGTTATACAACTTTATACTTTGGTTTTCTTGTTTCATTCCAAATTTGGATCCTCTTGATATTACGACTCTATTCATAATAGTTGCTTTCCTCTCCTGTTTGGTTTTTGTAACTTTGTGGTGGAAATATTGAGCATGTTATGGCATCTATTTATGGACCAAAATTGATTAGTTAAAATAAGGGAGCATGGTTAATTTTTTTTTTTTTTTTTGTAGCTTATGTTTGTTATTAGTTTTTTAGGTTGTTTCTTTCTTACATTTTGGATTTGGATCATAAGATAGAATTTGTGTGTGGTCATGCTAACTCTTATCCTTATATGGATCAGGATTTGTCTTGTATCACTTTCACTTTTCCCCTGAAATCCCCCCATTACAATGTGGTCCTCTCTCTTTCTCTCTCTCTCTCTACACAGACACACAACACACAATTGTATATATCCATAGTCTTAGCTATTAAAACAGCTTATATTAACTTGGATGTGCACAATTATTAGTACAATACTTGTGTAGAAAATCATTATTCTAGGCCATACAAGCCTGTGTTGGAGATTCTAGACGATTGTTACATGGAAATCCATAAAAAATGCACATGCCTCAATTATGTTGAAGGTTGTGGTTGTAGACATAAATGGTGGAATCTTTTCTAATTTGAAGACAATAGCGTATGGCTAACTGGCAATGACAAAATCATGGATAATAATGTTTGGTTTTAGAACTCCTTGGAAGTTTGAATTGGAAAACAAAGCATGAATGAAGTTGAGGCTCCGTAGATAAGGATGCTGGGGGTATTGAAATATATGATACCATAACTATTTTCAAAAGCAATATGATTTAGGCTAACATCGGGACATATTCTTATGTATTTATTTTTTCATTTTATAACATTTTTGAGCTGCTATATCAAATTAAATTAATATTTTTAATTAATTTCAATGGATATTTTTACTTAATTACTTTAATCAGTATTCTAATTTCAATGATAAATATGAAATATTTGCAACTTCCTATATATACAAATCTCATATTAATTAAATAATTGTTTTAGAAAGTTTAAAATGCTTTTAGTTTTTAAATAAACTAGCTTTGAGCCCCAGTAAAAAAAATAGCTTTGAGCCTGTGCTGTTGCACGGTATTTTTAAGAAAAACAGAGAGATATTAAAAACAGACAAGTTTGTTAGATTAAAATCAGAGTAATTTTAGTTTTAGTCCGACACAGTTAAATGTTTTTCTATGCATAAAATTACGATTCTTTAACCTAAACTTGCATGTAAGATATTGTGATCAAAATATGTAAGTGGTTAAAATTAGTTTCAAATAAATTAGAAGAATGTTCAACTATTCCACTTAGGAGCTATCATGTAGATGTTCAACACTTAATATTAATAGAATTCAAACATAATGAAAAGATAAAGAAGAGAAAGATCTCACAAACAACATTTGTAAAATAGTGAAACACCGTTTTGGTTGTTTAAAAATTTGAGGTTAATTATATTATTTCCTAAAACATAGATTATTATTTCATCATTGAATTATGAAAATATGGATAATTTGTTTTTTAAGAATTAAATCAATTGATGTTTTGATAAAAAAAAAAATTATCCTCTAAAGACTAATGTGATGTGATCGATCAACTCCAAGTTATTAAAGAATTATAATAGTGTTTTACTAATTTATAGGAAATATAAATCAGTGCATTTAGATCTGTTTGTCTCTTTCAACTTATGTTTATTGAATGAATTTAATTTCTATGCATTAAAATGACGTGTTTGGCTTAATTAGGAAAATAAAAGTGAAAGGAAAGAAAGAGTTAAAAGTGAGATGATTTTGCAAATTTTTCTTCTCTCCTATTTTATTGTGAAGAAAAAAATCAAAAATATAAACATAAAATGACATAAATATATCTAATAAAAAAGATTATACATAAAATAAGAGTAATTGAGTATTTTATTTATAATTATATAAAAAACTATCCAAAAATTAGACACATGTCACCATTTTTGCCAACTTTTACATCTTATATTTTTTTTTCTCTTTATCTCTTTGCAAATTGCAATTTTTTTATTAATTACTTTTTCATTGACCTTGCAAAGCACAGGTTCAGTGTTGTATTTATTCAAGCAAGAATTCCTTCCCCTTTCTCTTCACATTCAGAGGCATTATTGAAGTGTGTAGGTACTAGGTTCTATGCTTTTTTGTTCATTCTATTTTTTGAAGATAAAAAATAATATAGAAAAAACAAAGGTAGTTAAGTCTTTTATTGTTCAAATAAACTTTCTTTCCCTTACTTTTCACATTTGGCCGAATTATTAGAGTGCGTGAGCTCAAGCTTTTCTATTCCTTCTTTCTCTTTTTTGAAGTGCTCCAAACAAAGAAAATAATGAATAATTTGGTGTTTTCCATCCCTCCATTATTTTGGTTCTAAACTAATTATAAGTGTCAAAAAATGCCAACCAATCAAATTTTATAGTAAGTATAATTTTAAAAAGTATTAATTATAAAAAGTTAACAAAATTATTATACATATCAGTTAAATATATAACAATGTAAAAATAATTTACACTGTCTCTTCATCAATTAACTATTGTTATTGAATCAGCTTGGTTATATAATTGCCACAACCTTAAAGTGTCCGCAGCAACATTTTTATACTCCACATTGGATTGTACACTGAGAGGCATTCAAGTAAGCTTTTCTGTTTGTGTCTGTCTTTGATAGCAAATGCTTTTCCTTATGTGATCATAACAATGCTCATCACATCACAGCCCACATGCTTAGGCTGGTTGAATCTTTGTGGTGGGACCTTTAGTTACAATTGCAATTTGCAAGCAATCAAATAGTATATAGTATCATAGTTGATGCCACAAATGAGTTGTTACAACTTACAACAAGTTTAATTTACAACTTCTGGTACCCTTGGGATGCCAATTTGTCATCTTGATATGGTCCCCATCGCACACGCCATAATTGTGCAAACACTATGGTAAAATCAAACATTAAATTCTAGATTATTATAAAATAAACAAAACCCAAATTATCTAATAAAAAAAAGGCAGTGTGTTATAATAAAAGTTCATCCAACTTTTACTTGATATGCGACAGTAGTAACAATTTGCCCCACAGGCCACAACTTACAAATATAATTATTTTATTGACGGACGAGTCATATGCAACGCGATGAAGGATATTAAAATTAAAATGTTGAAAACGTTTTGTAAACATATAAAGGGTGTCTTTGGTAAGGTTCTCTATAAATATTTTTAGAAGAAGAAAATCAGAAGAAAAAAATGAAATTATATTTTCATAAATAAAAATAAGTTTTTTATTAACTAATTTTGAGAAACTCACCAATACAGTTTCTCTAAAAAATGAGATAACATCTACAAATGAGTTAATGGAAAACCTATTTTAGGTCATAGAGAAGCTCATTTTATTTTTCTCTTTTTATTTTCTTCTTCTAGAAATCCTTATAAAGAAACTTACATCCAAGCAGATCCAAATTATAATAATAATAGTGATAAAGTTCTACATTTTTTTAACCATAACATATCTCTTGGCTTACAGTCAAACACTAATCTTTCTTTCAAGTTACTAATATTTATTTAAGAGGCTAATTTCTCCAATAGATACATTTTCATACACATTTTGTACTGATTTTCATAATTTGAAAATAGAAATTGATGTTTACAAATCATATATTTCAAAAATATAAAAATATTCTTTATTAAAATATTCTCATTTCATTAATTAATAATTTTTTATTTTATGTATTAAAGATAATAAGAGAGAGAATAAAGTTTAAAGAAAAATAATTTTTGTTTTTCTAAATGAAATATAAAATATTTTATCTTATTTTAATGGTTAAATTATAATTTTGAATCCACAATTTAATTAGTTATATACTGGAAACCTAAACCAGCAGCTGCATGCATGCATGCAGTCTTGTTCCTAAGGTTCTCTTCTCAGGGTTTTTTGAAAAGCAAAAGCATGGCGGATGATGAAGAAGGGGAAACGGTTGGTCCTCAAGTTTTACGAGTGATGGCTTTCTTGTCTGTCTGTTGAATTGGGTATGAGTGGCTCCCTTGATGTTGATGGACAACAGAGATTGGTTAATTGTGAAGGTGATGGAAATAATGCATCTTGGCCATCACACCATAGTTTTTAAATGTGTGTTGCTAGTCAAAGTCATTGGATTTTTAAACTGAATCACTTGTACTTCACTTATGAACTCGAGGATCCATATCGTATATAACAATTTAAGAGAACGGTTTAATTTTCATACCGTACAAAGCCTCAAATTTTACGAGTATTTCATTTTCGTTAACAAACACCATCATCCTAAAAATCCAACGTTGTTGAGCTTGGAAATACAAGAATGTACGCTTTATTTATAAGGCCCAAATCAAGATACATGATGATAAAGAAAAAGAAAAACAGATTAATGATGTTGTACGGTACTCTTGTTCGTGTGAAATAGAAGAAGAAATCAAAATCAACTTTAGTATTCGCCATGTGACGTGGGGCCCATATTAGTACCACTCGTGATTATGCACAACAGGAACCTTTTGCTAGATGAAAATCACTTTCACAAAATATTGACATCCAAAACAAAAAGAAACACCAGAAAATAATAAGATTAAGACAGAAAAAAAGTTCATGTAGCTGTTAAGATAGGACCAAGCCTGTGAGAGTACAAAGTTAAGATTCCCTGTTACCTATAACAGATCAACAAGTACAGAAGCTGAGAATCCCACTGGACAGTGCATTATTTCATTTCACTACTGATATCAGTTTTTTTTTTTTTTTTTCATTCTAAAATCGAAGTCCCCGGAAAGTATTCCCTTGATCCAAAGTTCAGAAGAAAGCCCTGCTGCCATAAAACACACGGGAGTTAGTGCTCTTTGGTGTCTGTACCTTGTGTTCAGAGCTAGGGTTTCCTGAACTAGTTGGTCCACTTTGAAAGTCCATAGGAGGAAGCTTCATTTTCGCCAATGACTCGGTGAATTGCTGCATGCTTTTCATGTACATGTCTACAAAATCCTGCTGCACCACATTCGGCTCCGGCTCGATGTTAACAGTCACAAGAGGCTTAGGGAATGATGATTCAGTCTCACCATCTTTGACATCCACATTTTTCTCTTTGGTTTCCTGATTGGGAGACTTGGAAGCAGCAACATCATACGAGTCTGAGCTTGCAGCCACTGAAGGAGATGAAACCCCGTTTGTTGACACACTGCTAACACTGCATGCTGAGAAGCTCTCCACAAGCTGAACACCTGCTTCAGAATTAAGATTTTCAGTATCAGTTGTGGTCAAGCTATCAGAACTCTGGCTCTCCTCACATGGAATGCCAAAGTATTCCGAAACCATCAAGTGGTCTTCATTTACAATTTTTGGATCCGGGAATTCGATTTTGTCCAAATCTCTGACCAGTGACTCGCATGATTCGGAGTCCTTCTCGGTGGTAGGCATTGAAGAAATTGCCATAACATCAGGCGAAGCACCAGTGTAAGCAAGAGACAACTGAACAAAACCGGCTGGAGAATGGAATAGATCAGTTGAAGAAAGAGAGAACTCTTTCTCTAGTTTGCCATCCTTCTTCACCAGTACTTCAGACAAAGGCACCAAAGCAAAACCAAGCAACTGATCTTCAAGATAATTCTTCACCCTGCTTAGCATCCAAATTTCACATTTGACAGAAGAATCAATAGTCCTAACGCTTAGACGAAGATTCTCATTAAACACGGGGTTCCTTCCTCCTCCATTGATAGTCTTGGTAGAGACAGTATTCTCAGGATTACTAGTCAAACAAATCTTAGCATAAACATCTTGCTTGTGATATATGCAGATGTTATGAATGTCCCTGGCCTGATGAATGTAAACATCAACAACACCAATGAATTCCTCCACATTATACACGGCACCTTCCTTTCCATTGACTTCAATGTCCTTAGACAAAACATCAGACCTATACTTCTCAGCATCACCCAAGACAGACCTCTTGAATGGTGACACAACAGATTGTGGGGATTCCATGATATCACGGTGATTGGGAACCTGACAAAGCACAAAAACCTTC
Source organism: Glycine tomentella (assembly GCA_007407185.1). Taxonomy (NCBI): domain Eukaryota; kingdom Viridiplantae; phylum Streptophyta; class Magnoliopsida; order Fabales; family Fabaceae; genus Glycine; species Glycine tomentella. The sequence goes on from PYAF01005960.1 coordinate 1,257,769, forward strand.
AACAAATTCAAGTCATTCGATGTTAAGCAAAGCTTCAAACCAAACTTCAAACAGGAACAGGAAGAACTCAAAATTCACTATTCCAAGACCATAACTGCTAAAACACAGCTTGAAAATTCTTCCTTACAAGTTACAAGTAACAGCCTAGGCAGATCCAAAACAAACAGAAAATTTCTAGTATGTGAATTGTGAAGTACATAAAAATAGAAAAAGGAAAGGCAACACTCAGCTCCCAAATGTGAAAGAGAAGTAGGAAGCTTCAATTTGAATTCCTCCTAAGGGCTGTCATGTGATCATGTGTTGCTAACTAACAAGAAAGAAGGCAATTCAGAAACAGCAACCCCAGTTCAAACCCTAACTTTTTATAGCTCAGAGCAGACAAACACGGAATTGAGAATCAAGGTCCACAAAACCGAAGTAGAATAAAATGAATTCCCAGGAACCAGAAACCCAGCTTCAAAATTTAAACTTTCCACTTTGTAGAGAAATACTAAGATACCCAGAACCGGCCAAAACTTAAAAACTATCAACAAGATTTGACCAGATTCTAATAAAGCTACTAATTTTTTTTTCTGCTGCTCTATTCAGAAAAACTACCACCGGAATCCAAGGGAGGGAAACAGTTAAAGAAAAATAGAAACACAAAAGAATTCAGAGAGAAAAAGGAAATAAACAAACAAAAAAACACATGATTAAGTTGTTGTGGTTTCACATACCTGCCTCCAATGTCAAAGCGGAATGTGTTATGTTTGTGGCTCTAATCCCCAGGATGAAGGGACAAACACACCGTGTTGGTGATACTGATGAGAAGAGAAGGAACAGAAGCAAGCTGGGCTGGCCTGTTTAAAAAAAGGTAAAGGATAATGTGAAAGGAAAGGAGGAAATCGTGTGTGAACAGTGAAGAAAACAAAAATCTTGAGGTGCTTGCAGACTGCAGTGTTGTTTATGATTTTGTTTTGTGTATTTGGAGTATGTATGTTAAGAGCATATATGAGCAATTAATAAGGTGGTGTAGATACTACATAGAGAGAGGGCACTCAAGTCATTTATTGCAAATGTTGTGTGTGGGAATAGAGAGCGAGAAAGGATAAGGTATGGAAATGGAAAGGGGATGCAGCAGCCCCGCGCGACTGGCTGAGACAGACCAATGACAAGGGAGTTGTGTGCATTTTGCAGTTGGAGGTGGGGTATGCTCCACACTTCTCTTTCAGTCCCCACCTATGACTTTGAGTGAGTGCAATTCTGTCCCCTTCTTCTTTTTTTATTCTTTATTTTCTTTCTAAATTAAAGTTTGATGGTCATGCAATATAATACTTATTATTTACTTATAAATTATTATTTGTATAACTTCTAAGATAATTTTATAAAAATTAGTAAGCTTAAGAGATAATTTTGTTTGAATTATATAGTATTTAAGATAGCTATATACATCTAATGAATGTAACTCATCTAAAAACATACATTAAGTTTGTGAAAAAAATCTTAAGAAAGGATAAAACACTTTAAGTGTAACTAAGATTTGAATCAAAAATATTAATGTCTTGCACTTAACTAATTCATCTTATATGAGGGAAAAAAATATTCTGATCGAGTTTATATATTTGAAAGATAAACAAATAGTATAATACAATAACATAAAATTACTTCTATAAGTATACTCATCATTTTTTATTCTATGTTTGAGAATAATCTTATAATGGATTCAAAGGATCAAAACTTGTAAGCATATTTCGAAGATTCATCAAGGAACCAAAGATCTTAGCTATGATGATTGAAAAAATGATAATTCTATATATATCATTTTTTAAGTTAAAATATTTATGTATCAATTAATCTATATGTTCATGATATTTCTTTTATGTTGCTTTCACATAATTTTTGATTTTTTTATAAGAGAATAGTTTAATTTTCATTCTGTACAATCTTTTTCATGTTATAATTTCGGCTTAAATATAGTTTAATCCTTAAAATGAGTTAGTATTAATTTTAAATCTTATAAAAAAAATTCTTTAATTTGTGTTCCTTTAAAATATGAAACTATTATTTTTAATTTTTATAAAAACAGTAAATTTTGATTTTGGTTTTTGTAAACAGATTTTTTTAATATATCATTGCTTAATGTGAAATCACTGTTTTTTCTTCTTTTTCGTAAATATTATTTTTAGAGGTAATTTGTTTGAAACACTAAATAACATTGAATTAATGTAAATATCTCTTTCAGTATAAATTCCAACATTAGTTTATCAGTTTGTGAGGATGAGTTCCTTTCATTTCACTCAACTCTCATTGGTATGAAATTATTATTTTAAGATCTTAATGTTTATTTTATAAATAACATTTATTCTGAGAATCTAAAAATAATTTTAGAAATGTCACATGCTCACATAGTATCACAGACTAGTAGGTATTACTTGAATGTTCACTTAACCTTTTTTATTATTGTTTTTTTAAAAATAACATTGTTTTAGGTATCTAAAAATAATTTTAAAAGTGTCACATGTTGACAAGGTATACCACACAGTAGGGTTCACTTGAAATAGTTACTTATTGTGAAACATATGAATAGTTGACAAATGTCACATGATAAAAGGAATAAAAATAGTAATTGTTTTAAGTATTTGAGAAAAAAAATCAATTTTTTTTCACTAAAACAAATCAAATTTATCATTTTACAAAGACTAAAAATATGTCTAACCTATAGTTTATCAATGTTATTTTTTTTCCAATATGTATTCTTTCTAGACAATCTGATTTAAGATAACGTGTGTACATATAAGAATTCAAAATATAATTTATCACCCTACTCAACCCGAATATACATTTACTGGTTGTTATTTAATCTTTTAGGTGGCATGTACTGTGGTGCTGTTTTGAATCTTACCTACAGAACATATCACGTAACATAGGAATTGAAATTAAACAATCATGCAACGCCTTGTGCTTGGGTTAGGGTTTCTTGAATAAAATCTTAGGTTTGAATTTCATTGTTGTCATTGTTAAAAAAATGCAATGCAGGACTTCAAATTAGTTTCTTGTTGTCAGTGATGTTCTCTATGTGCATGTTACATATCCCTTTCTAAACTTTCATTATAAATTTTGAATGAAATAATTTTTTTGTGTATGTTTTTTCCGAATTTGTCTGACGTTCTCGGAGGACTCAGGATCTGAGTTTGCCAGGGAGATTCCCTACTCTCTACATCTCAGAAGATTTGAATTTGATGGCTATGTAGAGCTACAACTACATACATATAAAGTAATAATCAGTTAATCCTCTTTCTTTTCATGTATAATGTATAATCACATAAAAGCAATTTAACATTGTTGGTGTTTCTCTTCCTGTGTCATTTTTTTTACGTGAAGAAAAATACGAAGTCAAATTTGATAATTAAAAATCTTGTGCAAGAAATGCATTGATGTTTATGTATAAGGAGTCTAGAACATGAGAGATTTCCTCGCATGATCCCAACGGTCGCCCACTTATGAGAAAGACCTTTTGCACTTTAGTTCTAGAAATTTGCCCTTCATGGGTCCCATGGCATATGCTTCCCCGATGTATTTTGCAAAGATTAATCATGGAGTACGTGGTCTTCTGCTTTGCTCATCAACTCAAAATGACTTAGAGGTATCACATTAAAAGAAAAAAGAGGAAAAAAAGAAAAAAAAACAGACTTGGAGCCAGACAACAACTAATTTACTATTCAACAACCCTCAATTGTCAGGGTGTTATGGGTATGTAAGTCCCACATTGACAAATATGGAATGTTCACTGGATTATTTAAGTATTTAGTTTTATTCTTTATGAATTAATATAGCATTAAAGTTAGTCGACAATATTTTTCAACTTGAATTTTTTTAATAGGATTATGATATTTGGATACTGTACCTCCTTGTTTTTCCTTTAGCAATATATCTTTTAAAAGAGAATTTCCAGAATACTGTGATCATCTTTAAAAGTTAGATGCTTATCATGTTTGAATCTTCTTCGTTTTTTTTGTTACATTGTTTGAATCTTCTTCTAAAGTTAGCTAATAACATAATATAATTTTATTGGTGTGAAAAATTACCAAATTTTCATCAAACTATCATAATAAATTGTACCTTTGGCAGGACTACTACACCGTCTATTAGTGGAGAATATCTCTTGAAATTTATCAAATTCCATTCATTATAGTTCTAGAATCAGATGTGACCCACTACTGTTAACTAGTCGTGGACTACTACACCGATTGGATTATTTTCCTTTGATTTCCTTAATGTGACCGTGGCTTGAAAGAATCCCAAGTCCCCAATAATAATAATAATAATAATAGAGATAAAGATGGAAATCTGTATGCTCTTCCCCTTTGTCTCTTCTTCTTGCCTTTCTTTCCCTTTCTCTTTGGATCGATAAGGAAGGATGTGCATTGGAGTGCTTTCATGTGCCTTTCTACTTTTGCTCACCAAATACCCTTTTTTCATCCTTGACATGTATATAGTCGGTATATGGATGCCGCAATTTGCGTACAAAGCTTTCAGATATTAGACACCTTAATGAAAATTATTGACCAATAAAGCTAGTATAAATACTAAAATAATATAATAGATTTCAATATCTTCTTTGAATTTTTTGGATTGGAAGGACGTGTGGGTACCATGTGAGACTTTTGATTGTTGCAATTCGCTGTTGCATTGCATATAAGAACAAATGGCACAGTCAATTCTTAATAGTGATCAAGTAATTATTAAACTACAATTACTATATATTGTCTCGTGAGAGAATTGAAATGTATGTCTGGAGGACAAGCCTGTAATTTCTTCTTTTCTTTTTTCTTTTTCGATATTTTGAGGTGACAAAAGGATTTGTATCAATGGAGTCTAGTTAGTTGAACATAGTATGTAATTTGAAAGAGATTATCCCATTTGGGATAAATATAAGAATTAGTTTTATGAATTCTAATACATAAAATTAAGAAGAAAAATATTATTGTTTAAAGTCTGGTTATGTAGTGGCTAAGTGGAGACATGATCTGAACCTTCTACAAGTTTATATGTGGATAGTCTCTGGAGTAAAATAGGGACCACGGAATGCACAAGGATGGGGTTTGGTGGCTAGAAACCATAATGGAGAAGTAGTTGGCAGCAGCAACAAACTACTCTGGAAATAGGAGAGGCTTTAGGTTTCCAACGGCCCCTTCAAACGGCCTATGACCTATGCTTATTTCAAGCAGTTTTTGAAGATTGTAAGAGACTCTATGACCAATGGCGTAGCAAGGACCTATTTTCACAGTTTGGCTTTTAATTTTTATGAGAAATGCTGGTTAGATGAAGTCCCTTAGCTGATGGACATTCATATTTCTAAAAATGTAACAGATTATGTTTTAGTTGAATAATACTAGTATTCTGTTGTAAAAGAAAAAAAAAACTTTTTTTCTCTTAATTAAAATTTAAAAATGCACTAAATGGCTGAAGATATGCTATCAATAAGGAAATTGTTGACGGTGGAAACAAACTCGAGCTTTTTATTTTCAATAATTCAAAACAAACCATAGCTTATGAATTGTACGTTTAGTTACATAATTTTGCGATATTTCCTAAGTGAATTGATGCTATTGTGCCAAATAAAAAGCTAATTTAAGTAGTTAAAATACTTAAATTCAATAAAGGTAAACCGTGAAAAAGTGTTGGAAAATCTTTGATATTGTTTTTGAAAATTTAAAATCATATATAAGTCAGGATGCTTTGAAATAATGTTCATTTTCCATTATCGTTTTCAATCAAATTAAGTTCTAACCAACACATATTCACGTCTCACCGGCGGTAACTACCTACTCCCACACACACACACACACACACACATATATATATATATGAATAAAGATAAATGGATATCCCAAATGCTATTAATCACCAAGTGAAAGAGAAAAGTAGAAAAAAGAAAGAAAAAAAAGTGATTTCGTGATTGGCTAAATTTCGGTAGGAAAAAAATTCTTTTGACACGCAATATATGGCTTTTTATCAAATGGAGATAATTTTGTTCATAATTACCCAATGAGGTAATTTTTTTAAAAATTTCTCAATGAGGGATAAATTGTGGTTGAGAGACACAACTTTAAGTTAGAAGTCATATTTATATTTAGTACTTCTGAATTTTTTTCCCATAGTAAAGTCGTATTCATAAAATTCGACTTACCCTAGTGAGAATTTTTTTCAAAAAGTTTCCCATTTTTGAAAAAAGAATTATCCCTGAGTTATTTCAATTGCAGTTAAATTTTATCCTCATAATATCCAAAGAGAGAGAAAAAAGAAGATAAAAAACCTAGGAATATAAAAATCATATAGTTCACAACAAAAGCTCAATTTATATTAAATGTTTTTTTTTCTTTCGTTGAAGCAATTATTTGTCCTTAGGAAAGAATAAAGGATAACTTGGTCATTTCATTCGCTATTATCCTTTTCCAACGGTCATCTAAACCTCCTCAATTCAAAAACTTGCTTCTCTTCCCTGTCTTCACTCTACCAACGTTTGAATCCAAAACTCTCATTCTTTCTGTGTTTCTCAATCTCTCTCTCTCTCTCTCTCTCTAACTCTCTCTGTATAGCTTAATTGCTAGCTTATTTGCTTGCTCTGCGAAACCATAACCATGAGGCAAAGCAGCAACGCAGAGACTCGTTTCTCTGGCACCATTTCATCCTCATCCCTCAAAAAATTTCTTCCCAGATCACTCTCTTCCAAACAAAAACCCACTTCAAACACTAAAATCCCAAACTCAGATGCAGAGAACACTCCTCCCACCGATCCCAACATCCAGATCAACCATGAACAATCGTTGTTGCCTTCCACAACCAAACAATCACCCTCCACCTCAATATCTCAGAACAACCTCAAACAATCGAAATCCCCTCTTGAATCCGACCCATCAGTCAAGGTAAGGGCCAATTTTTGTCTCTTTTTGGCTTATTTTTGAACATTGAATTTGTAATCTGTGAACCTGAAGATGGGTATGTGCAAAAATTTCTGCTTTTTTTCGCTTATTATAAATTATAATAATATTGTTTTGAAACAGGTTGTAGTGCGAATCAGACCTACCTATGACAATGGAATAGATGGAGATCGAGCCGTTAAGAAGGTTTCTTCTGACACCTTGTGTGTTGGGGATAGGCAATTTACATTCGATTCAGTTTTCGATTCGAACACCAATCAGGTAAAAACTTCACTTCGTTGTGCTATTTGTGTAATTTTTTCATCTGTCACTAATTTTCCATGATAGGATTAAGGTAAGTATTTACTATTTATATGACTTGCTTTTATGAATGAAACAACCAGTACCTTTTATCTTTCAATAATTTTCCATGATAGGATTAAGGTAAGTACTTACTATTTATATGACTTGCTTTTGTGAATGAAACAACTGGTAGTTCATTTCCTTTGCTTCCATGTTGCTGCTTCATACTCGTAAGAGAAGATAAGTGTGATTTATATAAGCTGCTGTTTTTTTCAGGAAGATATTTTTCAGTCAGTGGGTGTCCCCTTGGTTAAAAATGCTTTAGCTGGTTACAACACTTCAATTCTGTCATATGGTCAGGTACTAATTGATGTCAGTGTGCTACATTTTTTTAACCTTTTAGTGAAAAAAATTATGGCATTCTTGATTGACTATTAAATGATGCTTTTTTAAAAAAAAAATCTTTTAATTCATGGCTAGTCTGGAAGTGGAAAGACTTACACAATGTGGGGTCCCCCAAGTGCCATGTTTGAGGAGCCCTCGCCCAACAGTCACAAGGGAATTGTTCCTCGGATCTTCCAAATGTTGTTTTCTGAGCTTGAGAAGGTATGTTTTACTTCCTGCTTTAACCACTATATCTATTTTCTATAATGTTTTTGACTTTTGACTCTTTTTTTATTGTTTTCAATTACTATATTACTATATTAGGAGCAGCATGTGTCTGAGGGGAAACAATTCAACTATCAATGTCGATGTTCTTTCCTTGAGGTAATTCTTTATAAAACTTCGCATTTTTGCTTCCTTGCTTACATGATAAAGATCTTGTTTCATTTTTTTCTGTTGTTTGAAACAGATATACAACGAACAAATTGGGGATTTACTTGATCCAACCCAGCGGAACCTTGAGGCATGTATATGCCATACTTTTGTGCTACAATTTATCATAAAAACATTATTGACTAATACACTAGTTTTCCATTGCTGCATGCTTATTATGGCTGGTCCAAATTATTGCAGATGAAAGATGATTCCAAAAATGCATTGTATATAGAGAATCTGACTGAGGAATATGTCACTAGCTATGATGATGTAACACAAATTTTGATTAAGGTAGGGACTACGGAAGCATCAAAACAAATATATGTTGAATATTAGATGTTTAGATGCTATTTATACTTTATCATCTTAGCTAATTAGGTCTTTATATGCTGTAGGGCCTTTCAAGCAGAAAAGTTGGAGCAACAAGCTTAAATTCTAAGAGCTCTAGATCACATATAATTTTCACTTTTGTGATTGAATCTTGGTGCAAGGTATTGCCGCTATAATTGTACTTAACGTAACTAGCTACGGAAGACTAACGTCCTTTTTTTTTTCTTATTTAAGTTTGAGACAGATTTATATTATTGATTTTCTCTTAGTTAATAGCTACCTCTGGTTTTCTTTGGCTGGTGCTGCAGGGAATGTCATCAAATGGTTTCAGTAGTTCAAAATCTAGCAGAATTAGCCTTATTGATCTTGCTGGACAGGACAGGAACAAAGTTGAGGATGCAGGCAAGCAATGTCTAAAGGAAAACAAGAATGTCAAGAAATCCTTATCTCAGCTTGGGTAAGATGTCATGTCATGACTAAATACCAATGTCTAAAGTTAGTAGTTTTTCAGTTATCCCAATATATATATATTAAAATTGTCCTTGCAACACATACGTGGCTTCTCTTGATTTCCATTCCTGCCTCATGCTATTTAATATTTGTTATTTGTTATTTGGGATTTTAACTGTTTATTGCTCCCGTATTGTCTCTTCTATGCAAAATGCACAGGACCGCATCCAGTGTTGGTTGAAAGCAATATCTTGGTCTTATTTACTAATTTAATGGGTTAAGTTATCTTGTCCTTATTTTACTTCTTTGTGACCACTATTTTATTTCACTGCTGTGTAGGCACTTAGTAGATGCCCTGACTAAAGAAACTCACTCAGGAAAAGCAGAAGAAATTTCAAACAGGAATTCCTGTTTAACATGTTTACTACAAGAATCACTTGGTGGAAATGCCAAACTCTCATTAATCTGTTCCATCTCCCCAGATAACAAGTATTTACCTGAACCAAGGAGCATTACTCATTCATGTGTGTGCCTGACATCTTATATTTTGTTTCTAGTGGTAAAGATTGTATTTGTTGATTGTAGGAATAATGGTGAAACGCTGCGCACTCTCAGGTTTGGACAGCGAGTAAGAACCATTAGAAATGAACCTGTTATCAATGAAATAAAGGAGGATGATGTTAATGATTTAAGTGATAAAATCCGGAAACTGAAGGTATTATTTATCTTCGGGACTTTAGTGACAGTTTTTAATAAAGGGTTGATACAGAGCTGGCATCAAAGAATTATGTGTGTTTGCTTTGGTGCAGGAAGAACTTATTAGAGCAAAGGCTGAGGTTCATAGCTCAGATGGGAGTAAAAATGGATACCTCCAAGTACGTAATGTACGTGACAGCCTTAATCAGTTGCGAGTCAGCTTAAACCGCTCTCTGCTCCTACCTTGCATTGATAATGACGCTGATGAAGAGGTAAATGTGGACGAGGAAGACATAAGGCAATTACGCCAGCAGATTGATGAATTGTATCATTCATGTGAAGAGAACCCTAAAAACATATCTGTCAGTGAAGATTGTGTCCAGTATTATTCTGTTGCGGAAAATTGTGACACAGATATGACCAGTGGTGATGAAATTGAAAAAGAGGAAGTATATTATGGAGAAGCAATGAGTAAGCTATGTCTCGAGGAAAGTGAGGGATCAACTACCACCTTGTATACATCAGCAGATGACTTTGCATGCACAGGTAATGCCTCAAGGACAATTAAATCTACATTCAGAGATAGCATTTCAGTTAGCTCATGTAGTCGGTCTCCAATACTTGGAGAACCACAGTTGTCTGAGTCTCCAAAAATCAAGAATGTCCATAGGAAAAGTGTGGCTTATTCACAAAGTTGTCTAGGAAGTTGGAATAATATAGCAGAGGAGAATATGAGTTCCAGTAATGATATATTAAGGCAGTCATTTAAAGAGGGTGAGCAGATGCGATCGTCACCACATTCAAGCAAGGTTTTTCAAGGTCCTACCCAATCCTTGGCAGCAAGCCTTCAGAGGGGATTGCAGATAATTGATTATCACCAGCGCAACTCAGCATTAAACAAATCTTCAGCTTCCTTCTCTTTTGAGTGCTTAACCTTGAAACCTTGTCCAGAAGATAAGGATGATTCTTGTGATCAAATAATGCAACAAAAGAAATATTCTGTCGATGAAAGAACTGCTAGCTTGCTTTGTGAATCTTGCCTCAAAAGAATACACGATCAGGATTCTACGGAGGTTCAAGATCAAGATAGCATAAAGTCAAGGGTTGAAACAGCTGAAGCAGAAAATCCAGATGGACTGACAGATAGGGTTCCAAAAGTATGTCTTGTAGACGATTTCCAGAAAGTTCTGTGATTAGTTTTCTTGTAAAACTCATTTATCTTTTTCTTTTTTTTTTCTTAAAGGATTTACAGAGTATAATGGAGAAAGCAATCACGAGAGAAAAGGAACTAGAGAATGTTTGCAAGGAGCAAGCTGCTAGAATTGAAGAACTAAATCAATTGGTATAAAGAGTCATGTCCCTCATGAATTATGTCTGTGGTGTGAATTTTACATTACTGACAATTTAGTTTGGTTTGTCCAGGTGGAGAAATTGAAAGGAGAAATGGAAGTAAAAGCTTCCATCATTGTGTATGATCCAGAAAGCAATAAACAGACTAGGCATGAAGAAGAGTATAACTCATTGAAAGATGAAGACAAGGTCAACTGTTGGTTTTGTAATTTACAATATAAAGTCCTATCCATTTGAATGTTTCGAACTCGCCCTTTTAACAAGGTACCTTTTATATTGTTTGCAGCTTCCAAGGGGAACTTCCTTAGACAGGCATTTACCAGATATTATAGAAGAGAATTGTGAAATTAAAGAAGTCCAGGAAGAAGTAACTCAAAGAGACAGCTCTTTCAATGCAGCTGAGAAGGAAGAACTTCTTAAGGAGATTCAGAATCTAAGAAGCAGGCTGCAATTATGTAGTGATGCACCAGTTAAAAAGTCCACCGACAAACTAAGATCATCCTTATCATTAATGTCAAGATCCATTCAACTCCGAAAAAGTGGTGTATTTTCTATTGATAATGGTGGAGATGAGCTAGAGAAAGAGAAGGAGAGATGGACAGAAATGGAAAGTGAGTGGATTTGTCTTACTGATGACCTAAGAGTTGAGCTTGAGTCCATCCGCCAGAGGGCAGAGAAGGTAGAGATGGAACTGAGTTTAGAGAAGAAGTGCACTGAAGAGTTAGACGATGCACTAAAAAGAGCTATTATTGGACATGGTAGAATGGTGGAACACTATGCCGACCTCCAAGAAAAATATAATGATTTGGTTGCAAAGCACAATGCTATAATGGAAGGCCTAGCAGAGGTGAAGAAAGCCGCGGCAAAGGCTGGAAAAAGGGGTCATGCTCGCTTTGCCAAATCTCTTGCTGCTGAGCTTTCTGCATTGAGGGTGGAGAGAGAAAGGGAAGCAAAATTCTTGAAAAAGGAGAATATGAATCTCAAGATTCAACTTAGAGAAACTGCAGAAGCTGTTCATGCAGCTGGAGAACTCCTTGTCAGACTAAGAGAAGCTGAGCATGCAGCGTCTGTTGCAGAGGTAAAAATCCCATTAATTTTTTCAATAGATAGGAGAATTTCGGACAATTCTAATTTTTCTCTTGATTTTTATATTTCTTATACAGGAGAATTTCACAAAAGTGCAACAAGATAATGAAAAGCTAAAAAAGCAAATGGATAAGCTGAAAAGAAAACACAAGATGGAGATTATTACCATGAAGCAGTACCTTGCAGAGAGCAAATTACCAGAGTCTGCACTGCAGCCACTAATTAGAGAGGATTCTGATGTTGTTCACAAGGATGCAACTTCCCATGATGATCAGGCATGGAGAGTAGAGTTTGGAGCAATCTATCAACAGCATTATTAATTCGACATTTGTTGGATTGATTAACAGTTGATGAGTTTAACAATCAAACTTCCAACAGTTTGCCTAGCATCAGATCCTTCTTGGATCAATAAGTATTCATACACCACCCATTTATATTATTGTTTGTATTGTTTTAAAATTCATTCTATTTTTTAAGCTGTGTGGGAACACTTGGACAGAGTTCCAATTCTTTTCTGTTTGTACCGACAGTAGGTAAAAGTAATAACATCGAATTATTTGTTCTTTACCGCTTGAATTTTTCTGGTAAGTGCAGAAGCTACAGAAATTTTTATGAGCAAATATTGTTTAGAACGGATAGTAGGATACACAAACACAACTCACAAATCTGTACCCAAAAAACAAGACAACTCACAAATATGGTAAACTTTTAAATATTGTGAAGGCTATATTAAGTTAAGGATAAAAAATAATATTTAATGCTTTTTGTTATATTGAGAATGAGTATATTTAAAGGCAAGGGAATGGAGTTTTTTTCATGCTATTTAGTTTTATATTTTAAATAACTAATTGTTAAAGACAAAATGTGAAAATAAAAGTTTTTGGAAAATACTTCAATCAGATTTTAGTCATAAATTTTATTTATAATAAAACGCTTTTGAAACACGAAAAAAAAGCTTTTCATAACAAAATCTCGATTAAACACACATTAGATATAAATCATTTTTGTCTTTTATGATCAACAAAGAGACTTATTCAATATAAATTATACATTTAATATCTAAATATTTTTAAATAGCTGATGATAGTGATTATGTCAAGCTTTCAATTCTAGACATAGGGTATGACAAATATCCTTCCAACAATTCGAATTGATATTTTCAGTATATTTAAAAATATTTTAACTCAAAATACATTTATATGTTAAAGATGAATTACGATTTTTAAATATTTTGATTAGATACAAATAAATATAAATGATAAAAGTTGTATATGATGTGGTATCATATCATGATCTATATTATGTATTTAAGTAGTACATTTAAGATTTTTATTAATATTCTATGTTTGAAATTTTTTCATATAGAAAATATTCTCTTAGGATTTGTCAAAGTCATATGAAGAATAAATGAAGTTAATAATCTCAAAGTTGTTGATCTTGTTTATCAAAAAATGAATCTATGTTGTTACATATATGATATGATGAAAGAAGTGACTTTCTTTTTGAAGTACAAGATACATCTATCCACATTAACTTTGCCTGAAAAAAGGTATGTGTATTTAATACAAACATTAAATGCTCCAATAAATTCAAGACTTCAGACAAAGATCAGAGTGAAAAATTCAACCGTTATGAGACAACATATACTTGGATATAAAAGTTATATATAGAAAAAGCTTTGAATAATAAAAAAAAAAGAACTATCTACGCGAATTATTCTTTCTTGTAAAATTTTCTGTAAATTATTGTAAAGATACAAAACTCTCAAAATACCTTGTATACATTAAGAGAAAAAATTAAAAGTGTTGATTGATATATCTATTTATTAGATGATCATATTTTAGTCAATGAGCAAACTTTCAACAAATTTTGTTGATTTATTTAGAGTCAACATGGCTTGATAGGACAAAAAATACATGAGTTTAAGTTAAGTTTGGGGTAAAATTTGTAAGTATAAGAGTCAGAAGTGACAATGAACAATACTTATAATTTTGATAATTTAGTAAAAACTTGGTAGTTGGACATAGTCTTGAGATTAAGACGAATTAGTATAAATTCTTTGTATGTTTTCTTATTATTTAATTAATAAAGGATTTTGAATTTGTTTTTAGATCTTATATCTTCTTTTACTTTTCAAAGAAAATTATTTTTCTCATGATATAATTTGTATCAAAACCTTTCTATGTGTATTAGATATACATATTTTTATTTTAAAGAAAAATTTTAAATTTCTAAAAACATAATTCAACTCCCTTCTTGTGTTATTTGTTTCTACAAAATATGAAATCAAAAGAAGTCTCATGGAAGTGGTAGTATATATTTTGTGTATGGGATAAATCATGTGTTAAGAGAAAGGAAAATATCACATGTATACTTAGTGTTCTAACGAATATTAGTCATTATTGATCTTGATCGAATTATTTTGTACCAATACCATAAAAAAATATTTGATTAAATTAACTTTTTTTAAGTGAAAATAACTTAATTTTGGAATATTTTTAACTCAAAATAGTATTAATTTATGGTTAAAACTTAAAAAAGAGTGAAAACGGTGGAAGGGGATAAAACGACGACGTGGTGGAGGACGTTGCAAAGGGATAACATCACTCACTCAATCACTCGCACACACAGAATCAAGAAGAGAAGAACACAAAGAGGAAGAAGACGCAGAAGAAGGAGGTTCAACATCTTCTTCATCTATGGCGACGCCGGATTCTGACGTAACCGCTCAGCCTCAAGATTCCGACACTGCTCCCAATTCCAGTCCTCCCAACGCCGTCGTCCCCGCCGCTCCCGCCGTTTGCCTCCTTCGCTTCGCCACCGACTCCGCCGGCGGCGCTCTCATGGGCTCCGTCTTTGGATACGGTTCTCCTCTTCTCTTCTCTTCTCTCCGTATTATCACATTACGCCGTCGTTCATAGACTAATTACCGTTTGTTTAGCCTAATTTTTCGCTCAACTTTTAATCGAAGATTCACTGTTTCTGTCGATAGTGTGTTGTGGATACAGTGCTTGAATTGTTCTTCGTTGTATGGATTGGTTTTTTAATTATCGGTTGATCCTTTTTAGCTGTGATTTGTAGTGACAACACGATTGCTGCTTAGGTTAGTGTAACTGAGAAGTGAATGTGTTTGACTCGGTTTACATGAGCACGTGTCTGGTGTTAGGTTAATTTCAATTATGTAGTTTCGTTTTCTCATTAATAATGTAGGTTAGTTATGTTCAGTGTGTATTTCAGTGAAAAATAAGCTAGGACGAGGACTTTTTTTAGTGAAAAAAACCTGAGAAATTTGACTTTTGATGGCTTAATTGTCATTTGTCACTTGTATTTTTCGGATTTTGCTTAAGGATGAATGTTATGGTGTGTTTCAGGTGCTGGATTGTTTAAGAAGAAAGGTTTTAAAGGATCCTTTGTAGAAGCAGGGTCTTATGCAAAGGTACATTGAGAATCTCGCTGCCTTTTTTCCCCCTACTTGTTTTACATTATTTTTATGCTTTAATTTAGATTGTAAGTAATTCTGTTGATCTTTATGTCATTAGACATTTGCAGTTTTGTCTGGAGTTCATAGTTTGGTTGTTTGCATCTTGAAAAGACTTAGAGGAAAAGATGATGGTATGAATATTTAGTTTATAAAATTTGTCACTTTTGCTTTTAAGTGACTTCCTCTGGTAATGTGAATTCTTTTACATTTTCAGTCATTAATGCTGGTGTTGCTGGATGTTGCACTGGTCTTGCTCTAAGTTTTCCAGGTATCTTTTATTTATTTATTCAAATTGATGGGTTTGCCCTCTTTTTGAAATCTATAAGAAAGAATTAGGATAAAGGACTTGCCAATCGGACTATTCTGAATAGGCCCTATTGGCATTCTTGATCTCTTTTTAAAAGCATAATCATATGATCTAAAATGCTTGGAGATGGAATAGCTATCGGTTGGTTAGGACATCCTGTAGAGATAAAGAGGGGCATGAACTTTTTGTAAGTCGTATGCCTACTTTTTTTGAAACAAGTAATTTTGTCCATAATCAGTATGGTAATTTGTTTCTTGAGATGTATTACTCTGGAATCCTCTGTCTCCATCCCCAAACCATCACCTTAAATGGAGGAGGGGAAAATTTTCGCTGACTCAGAATGCCTACTATTGTTAAAATTCAACAATTCATTGTTCAGCTAAATACACATTTAAATTTCATTTTGTGTACTTTTTTGTTATTAGGACTTATATTATAGGGTTTTACAGGTGCACCACAAGCTCTTCTGCAGAGCTGTCTCACTTTTGGGGCATTTTCTTTTATCATGGAAGGGCTAAACAAACAGCAACCAGCACTTGCAGTTCCCATGTCCTGGAAAAAAACTGTGCAACACAATGCATGTCCTCCCTTGGTACTCCCCCTTCAACTCTCTCTTCCAGACGAACTAAAAGATGCCTTCTCCTTTTTCTCCGAGTCTTTGAAGAAGCGCAGCAAGGGACCTTATCCTACATCTCAATAAGAAATCAGGGTATCACGATTTTCTAGCATCATGTAGATAAGATGTGCACCCTTTGCCATTTTAACTTTTAGGCTCCTTGTAGCGTTTATCAACATTTCTTTTTGATGAACTTAAGGGTGACAACAAATTGTCCACGGACATGGATTGTTTACTTGTTACTGAGTTCCAATATGGCATCTTAATTCTACCATGTTCTTTCTTGGTGGTTTGTTGAACTTGGACGGCCTATCGAATGATGATTGATTTATCATGACCCGTGCACTTACTATCCTAAACACTGTTAGTATCGGGTGGCAGCGATTTTTGTTTGAAAGTTAAACCTCTGCAACTCTGGAATGTTTCTGGTTACTTTACGGATTTACCGTTTTTAATTAGAAAATTATCTTTCTAATTTTGGTTGGAATTATACTTCAAGAGCATTAACGCGATTGAAATGTAGATAATTCAAATCTAATTAATAGTGTCAACTACATGTACTCGGTGGAATAGCTACGCCGCAATTAAATAACCACTTAAGTTGTTTCCTCTGTAAAACCTAACTTACACTTTTTTCTTAAAATTCGTCCCGCTTATGCTTCTCTAGTATAGAGAGTGCGGTACCACCAAATTCGTACATTATAAGCTAATGTTAAAATGATAAGAAAAAGGTGTCATCATGCTCGAGAGTTATTTGAAGAAATTTCTATCAACTTATTTTATGGTGGTCTTCATTTCTTTTTTACTCTATCCTTAATATGAGTTATATATCCGAGCTACATTATAACATTACTGTATAGTAACTTTGGGTTTGTATAGAAAAAGATTTCTATACACATTTTTTTATAGGAAAAGAAAATAAGAAAGAAAAATGAAATAAACTTTTTTCTAAATTAATTTGCAACAGTTTTCATATTAGTTTTCTTCAAAAAAAAAAATATTAACTTCTTTTTTATTGTTTTTCTCCTATCAGTATTCATGAAAAAAAAAAAAATCAAACGTGTCGCAGTCTTTTTGTGTCAAGGGCTTTGCGATTGGCATCCCCTCCCCTCATTATTATTTTAAACCTCTCTACTTTTTCAGAAATGCATAATTATTTGATGAAAATATCCTTAACCTTTGACACCTAATTATGAAGATATAATTTTTATGAACTTAACTGATGCCATGGGCAGATCTAATATGTTATGATTTTGTATTAAAAAGTTTTGTGCTAGAGAAACAACACAGAAATTCACCATAACATATCTCTAGATTTATGTAAGTTAACTTCACATTTGTTTATAGAAGTTTAAATTTAATAGTGCGGCATATTTTTATTTATAAAATTTTCGTTCATTTGGCATTATATGTCCTGAAATAAGTTCAGTTTAGAAGATAACTCAAATTGTGACGATAGGAGCATATTCCATTATTTATCTCTTGATTTTTATTATATTAACGTCTTGCAGTACAAATTTGCATCAAATTTAACGACTATACGTAACGTGTACTTTATGTCTATTATGTCCGCGTTTATTTCATATCAAATTTATATAAAATGTACTTGATAAATTTTTATTTTTATTGTTTTTTTCTCTATTTTACTAATATGCCTTAAACATTATCCTTGACAAATTTAAGCACGTGGGTTGCTGAACTCCCAAACAAACTCAAACCAAGACCAACTCATTCTCTGAAGGACTCAACTACCTAATACTTACAGGACCATTGGATCGTCTGATAACCCTCTAATCTGGATGACGATGTTTCCTGACATTGCCTTCATTTCAAAGTTGTAATCTGTCTATCTATAATAATGGCATACATAAATAAAGTCTTGTATTATATTTACAAATGGGATTGCTTTTTATACATAATTCTTTTAAAATAAGTCTAAAGCAGACTTATTTCACACAATTTATTTTTTCCAACCCTCTTTCTTTTTTCTTTATTCAGCCGTCATCGACGACTTTTATAAAACCTGCAAATATCTTATCGGTACAGAGAATTGCAATTTTTAACACCTATGGAATACATGTAACCCATAGGGTTGATCTTTTACAATGTGTTGAGGCTTTCTATGAGTTTTTCCCTTCGAAAATAAAAAAACATTCAAAGTTCTTTATATAAAGTAATCTTCTGGAGTTTCTTTAGTATTATTTTTTCAAAATAGGAACAATACAAGTCATCTCATATTTAGTCAGTTTACTTCTAGTTTTTCCTTTAACTCCTAACAGGAAAAACAAGAAGCCATCATGTTTGGCTGAATTTTCAATGGTCATTAACTTATCTTTTTTTGTTGTTGACATGGTCATTAACTTATCTAAGTGGCCAAGTTTATTTATTGTGTTCTAGTTGGGGGGAAAACAGGTTATTACTGGGCCCATAAAAAGGCTGAACTCTCTTTGTATTTAAGGGGGAGAAAGTGAAAGACAAATGTGTTAAAACTCCTCTTAAATAAACCCTCAAGAACATGAGGAAAAAATATCTCACACGTACAAGGACAACAAAAGAAGTTTAATAGCAATTTTTCTTTTCTTGCACGTATGACTGTGTTTATAACTTTAATATAAAAAGCCGAGACGAATAAGCGGCTAAACCACAAGGAATCAAGTATTTTTAAATCAGAAAGAATAAGTAATAAGCAGTCACACAAGAAATTCCCTTGAAATGTACTTCTAGAAAAGAATAAGCATTGATCAAATGGCATAACAATTTTTATATAAAAAATAATTGTGCTGCTTAATCAATGACAAATACTTTGGGGTCCACTTGCTAGAGAAAATACATCCATCCACCCGTAGAGACAAGGGGGGAATCAATTATACTATTATACAATAAAATAAAATAAAATTCAGGCATCCTTCTTCGTTCAACGTTTGTCCAAGTCTTCCCTGATCTAGAAGTTGGAACTCTCCGTCCAAATCTCTGGATTAACCATAACTTTGTTCTTTGCAACATCATATCTCATCCTATCCCTAACTATTATATTGTGTAATGTTGTGGATAGTAGAAGCAGTTCAAAATGAATAAAATAATTAAATAAATAAATAAACAAACTTTGTCAGAATAACCAAGAAGCATTGTCATGGCAGCAGCCCCTGCTGCTCATGCTACCATCTGCTCCTGCTCTATATACAGCTGCTCCAACCATGGTGAAAGCAGCATCTCTTTACTGAGATGATCATATTGTTGCTTCTCAGACCTCTCGGAGGGAACATCTTTAACCAATGAATGAACCCATGAGACATCCGGCTCGGCACCAAATTCTGGCTGTGCTATGGGGGATGATGATGATGATGATGCAGCTACCCCACTGTTTCTGAACCCAAAGGAAGCAGATTTCCTCAGCTTGTTCAGCTCGTCTCCGTTTACGCCCCAATCCAGTTTCCCGGTAGGGGAACTCCAACCTGAAAGGGTAGAGGACACCCTGCAGGAAGGGTTGGAAGCTGAAGACAGCCCCCCAAGATGGTGGTGGGTTGCAGCAGCTCCACGATCAATGAAACTTTGGCTTCGCTTTGCAAACGCGGCGGACCTAGAATTCATCATTGCAGTTGCCACAGCAGCTGATGAGTCAAACCCAAAAGCTGAGGGCTTCCTCACAGGAGAGGAAGGGATGTTGGATGGATAACTCGAACGGAGGTGGTTGTTCATGTTTTGCCGCATCTGAAGCCCACTTTGTAGTTGAGATAATACAGAAGGGTCAGCAGATGCTAATAACAGGTCATCAAGGTTAGTAGGATTCAAATCACCAATCCTATTGAATTCCTTGCTCCGGAAAGACGGGGAAGAGATCCTGGCAATCTCTTCAATCAATTGTTGTTGTTGTTGATGTTGTTGGCAGGCAGGGCTTTCTAGACCGAGCAGTTCCATCTCCATCTCCAGATCCCTGGCACTAAGAGCAGCCTTCAGTCGGCTACCAGGAAGCTGCAACGATGGTGGAGTAAGGTTTATTTTGTTCTGCCACAAGCTTCCACTCTTGGGAGATGAAGCTGCTGCAGCCATGGGAGACATGGGTGGGGTTGAAACGGTTGGCATCGGCAAAGATGTGGAACTCAGAGGCAATGGAGTCATCGCTGTCATGTCAAGTCCACTAGCTGAATATGATTTTGGGGATGGCATAGCCGACCCAGTGGAAGCATAGACAGGGCGTAGCTCTTCAGGTTTGTGGGCAAAGAAGCAGACTTTTCTAGCGCAGCCAGTCTCATCCTTGCAAAGTCTTGTCCGGTATTGGGCGGGATGTAGCCAAGACTCAAACACACCATGAGCATACTCACAGGAATCACCCTTCTGGCAGGTCCCTTTGCGGAACTCTGGGCAAGGAACACAGCTGTAAGGGTATTTCCTTGGGTCTCTCCTCCTAGCGTTCTCCCCTGGGTGAACGAATGGACACTCGGTCCAGTCATGGGAGTAAGCCCTTGAGCAAGGCTTCACCTTGAAGTTGTACATCCTAAACTCATCTGTTCCATATACACCGTTGTTGATGTCTGGCAGTGATATATCAACAGGGTATTCTTTCTTATTATCACTACTTGCTTCTTTTCTCTCTGGAACAGAAAACATCTGTAGCTCCATCTCCTGGCTCATGAGTTCATCATCTCTTTCCCCACCACCCCTGAGGAACATCTCCATGGCCTTCCTTCGCGATTTCGACAAAGAATCAAAGGCAGGAGCAATCAGATTAACCGGCTTGTTGCCGCTGGCATCAAGGCACTCGGCATCAGCCCCAGCATCAAGCAAGAGCTTCACAATCTCAAGTGAGGATTCAGAGCCCCCTGCAACGGCACAATGGAGAGCCGTGGCCCCATCAGAACCACAGACCCTGTTCACATCAACACCTCCTCCTTTCTTCTCAAGAAGAATACAATTGACCACCTTAGCGCTTCCAAACAAAGAAGCAATCATCAGAGGGGTCCTGGTTTCAGATCCCATCTTCTTTGACCCAATTCTTCTACCATACCATAAGCCTGCCTCGTTCACATCTAAGCCCTTTTCATCCACCTCTCTTTTGAAGGCTTCAAAATCATCAGATGCAGACAATTCAAGCAAAACCGAGTTGTTGTAGAGACCATCCTCCAGATTCTGCTTCTTCTGAATATTATTACTCTCCATGACGAGGATTGGGGAAGAAAGTAGTTTACTTTTTGAATCACTGCACATGTCCCAAATCAAATCCTGCAGAGAATAAAGACAACATAACATTAATAAGCCTTTCAATTCATAATTTATCATTATTCACACAGAATAAGAAAAACGATTAAACCTCCAACTTAGAAAGAAACAGAGTTTTCCTAACAACCCTAGTTTTTTTTTCTTTTTCCAAATCCCTAAAGGTACCAAGCTAATCAACGTCCCACCATAAAAACGTGTTATACCAATTTTACCAACAAAGGTTAGATCGATCCATAACTAATCCTATCCAAGACAACAACTAACCTTAACAAGAAAGAAATAAAGTAAGTAACTAAAAGGAAGAAAGGGTGGGTCGGGGCCAATATCTAAAACCGAAGAAAGTTTGAAACTTTGATCTAGCCAGAAGCAGAGCCACCGAAAACAAGCAAAGATGAAAAGTTTGAATGCATGGAGAGTGAAAGCAGGAAAAGAAAGACATACCTTTTAGAGTAGTAGAGAGTGGAACAAGTTTGAATTTGGTTGGAAGAGAAGAGAGCGTTGTGTTGTGCTGTAGAGAAGGAAATCGAGAAGACCTCGATTGAGAGAAAGTGGGGGTGTGGGTGACCCTTTTTATTGTCAGCAACAGCTACTACTATTAGGAAGGAAGAAGGGAGGAAACTGTGACTTTTCTTCCTCCTTCTTTCTTCTCTTTGGTCAAAGTCAATTATTCAATGCTAAAGCTTGGGGCCCCACGGGCAGCGTTTGCTTATTGTCATTGTCTATCTTCTTCCTAAATGCAAATGCATTCGCGTGGGCCTCACGTGGAGTTCTTCACTACTTACTTACTACTTGCTCTGTAACTTCCTTTTTGTTCTTTCTTTTAGCAAAACAGAAGAAATACTACCTTTTATTAAAGACAATTTTATGGTATTTCTTCTTCTTTGTTTTATTCTTGTTGGTTTTGTTTTTTTGCTCAAAATCTTTGCATATAGCAGGGCAAACCCAACCCAACACTTCGAACCCATTTCGGCCCGTTAGAAGCACAAGGTTTGAAGAAGATGCAAAGAGTGTTGTGATTTTAGGCGCGGCGGCGGCGGGCAATCATTTTTTAAGTCACCCTTTTCAAACAAGATCATTGCACCTCACACATTTATCTCATACACTCTTTTTAATATTTGCACATGCAGAATCTTTTATAATCTCTTATAAACAAAAAAACAAAAGGAATCTTTAAAATCTAGCCAATTATATTATTCCAAGAGTTAATGAATTAAAGTGTATGTTCGTGAATTCTGTTGTCCATGTCACGACTATTCACTTATCATTGAATATTTATATGAATTAAAGGATCTTGTACAATGGCTATATATGATAATAAAGTTAGCTGACATCAAATAATACATTTATATAATTTTTTATTTAGTAGACAAAAGTATATTTTAGATTATTATAATTTTATTTTCTTAATTAATTTTAAGCACTTCTTTTTGCTTAAAAGTTAAATATTTTATCAAATACTGTTATAATAAAAATAAATAATGTGATTTTAAAAACTATTTTTTGTTAAAATAAATAATATAACATGAAAAGAAATGATAAATGAAAATGTATCTTAAAATATTGATGGTAAAAGAACTGGGTTCAAACACAATTTCAAATAACATATAAAAAATATTATAAGTTAGGAAAAAAATACTTACCAAACAGATCTAATTTAATTAAATAAATTATAGTCTAG
>PYAF01005960.1:1281097-1316396 GCA_007407185.1 Glycine tomentella
AAAACTATTTTTTGTTAAAATAAATAATATAACATGAAAAGAAATGATAAATGAAAATGTATCTTAAAATATTGATGGTAAAAGAACTGGGTTCAAACACAATTTCAAATAACATATAAAAAATATTATAAGTTAGGAAAAAAATACTTACCAAACAGATCTAATTTAATTAAATAAATTATAGTCTAGTTAAAAAATTAATTAAATAAATTAAAAGATAGTTAAATTCTGTTAAAAACAAGACACTTGACTTCCTTCTTTGCAAGTAACTGTTATTGTATTTCATTCTATGAAAGCTTTACTAGTTACTAGTTCATTTCCTTTTTATTTGGAACTATTTCAGGGAAAGAGTAGTTATAGTTAGTAAATATTGTAAAAATTGAAAGTGGAAAATCAATGATAATTCAAAATGGTAAAGTGACCGAATCCACTTGGTGGCTCCATTGATTTTATATTGTTACCCGTGAAAGTTCTTCCACTCTAAGACCTATGTAATTAAATTAAATAATAGCAATGGTGGAGTAAGGAAAAGTATGGGAGCTTGTGGAGGGACCACAAATAGAATAGAATAGAATGGGTATTACTATTGGGGATAATAGTTTGAACGCGTTTTCGTTGTACCCTTCCGTTAATAATAT
The DNA here is from genome assembly GCA_007407185.1 of Glycine tomentella. Taxonomy (NCBI): domain Eukaryota; kingdom Viridiplantae; phylum Streptophyta; class Magnoliopsida; order Fabales; family Fabaceae; genus Glycine; species Glycine tomentella. Next base: position 1,281,736 of record PYAF01005960.1, read on the forward strand.
TCATTTTGCTGATTTAATTTAAATAAAAGTTTGAACGCGTTATCGTTGTTGTTTCTATAATGTGGGATGCTTAAGTGAGTGAGTGACGTTGACAGACAGCACGTGCAGTAGCAGGATAAGTTCTTTCCTGATTCACCCTTCCACTAATTGCTTTGACTTACGGTTTCATGAATCCATGCATTTTATGCCTCCAACACATTCAATCTATTCCTATTGTTTTGCACATCGTTGCTTAATTGGGCTTCGTTGAAGTAGGAGTTGTGAGTTTGGTACTGTGATTAAAAAAAATAAGTTGTGGATTAGAGAAAAGAAACACTATCTTCTTAGATTTTGTCCAAAGGTTTGAATATTTTTTATCTTGTAAGCATATCAATTTTTGTTGTTAATTTTTAACAAATTTTTATGATTTTTTACAGTATTAAAATTTTCTTATTTTTTTCGTCTTTTAATTAGATTCTACGAATGTTCAAATCCTCTTATCCTTCTCCTTTTTGTCTCATCTTTTAATAGAAGTATGTCTATAAGGACTCCATTTGAACATCAAATTCACATATTATTTTACTTAAAAAAATTCATTAATACCTTTCGCTGTAAAAACAGCCCAAGGACCTCTCTATCCTGATCCGGGTGATAAGGACTTGTTAGAATTCATGATTCAGAGGGGAGAATAGTGGATTTTATTCAAATGAGAAAAATCATATTACATGAGTACAAATGTAACTTATAGACAATCCTAGTAATACTAATATCATATCTTTATATATATAAAAGAAGAAGGATGGAATATTTTTGGAATATAAAAGAAGATGGGTGTGGATAATTTTGAAAGAAAATCAAATTCACGAGGAACACCTTAGTTCATAAGAAACACTTTTATTATGTTATTTGTCATTATTACACATTACACTTTTTTCCAACACATTACACTATGCATGTTAATCTCCTATATAAAAATGTTTTTATGTCTTTCTTATTTAAAGTTTAATCTGTTGACAAATTTTCGGTACGTTAGTTTTGTTATTTAAATGGCTTTATTAGTCATTCTATAACATCTAATTTTGATTTCAAAAATTAAAAGCTATCCTTATTGATAGCCAATGGATTGCTCAGTCTGCACAATATATAATGCGTGACAACAGCTTGAGTTTGTAGATATCAATAGTTTTTTTTCTCTACTTTTAGATTTTCTGTTTTTCTTTCCTCTAATTTTTTTCTTTATTTTGTGTTGCTCTAGACATTATTTTTTGTAAGGTTTCATCGTGCTTTGACTTCAAGTATACGAGTTCAGACACGGCGCTATGTAAATTTTGGGGGGTGATGGATATTAGGTTGCATCGAAGGTTTGCTGAATTTTTGCTTCTGGGACATGGTTATTACCATTATGCAACATTTCTTTATTCCTTTTTACAATTTCCCCTTCCTATATTTCCAACATGATTTTTTTAGTTGTCAAATTAAATAATTGTGATGATTTTCACTTTGAGAAACAAACAAAGGAGTCCAAGAGGAAAATCATTATATGATATTGCATAGATTATATAAATGATGAAATATATATATATATATATATATATAATTACTTATGTAGCCTTACTTAAGGTTGCACAACTAAAAAGAATAAAGATTGCCTAAATTGTTGAATGTTATCATTTTGTTTAACTAAACTTTTGTTACAAACTTTTAATTTTAGTTCTTTATGAATCTTATAAACTTACAATGTAATTCACTTGGTAAAGTATGTTATCTTCAGTATTTTTGAATCTTGTTTGTAATGTCAATGGTTGGCAAAGTATGTTATTTGCATTGGTATTTACTTAGAACATTGTCATTATTATGTAACTTGTGTTTGTAAAATTACGAAGCACATATTGTGTTTGTGTTATGCACATTCGAGTATGATAATCCAATCAAATTTGTTGTATTTTTTAAATAGAATTTTGGTTCAGGGATGGAGCGGGGATGGGTGTTAAATAATTAGCCCTATCAGGGATTGGAGATAGGGATGGTATTTAGAACCAGGGGCGGGGACGGAAAACATCAAACCCGTTCCTGCCTTGCTCCGTTGCCATGTCTAGTAGGCACAAGAATTATCCTCTTTATACGAGGGAAAGTAAACAAAAGTAAGACATTTTATCTTTTATCATCTCTCATTTAATGACTCTTGAGTAAACAAAAGTAAGACATTTCATCTTTTGTCACCTCTCATTTAATGACTCTTTTTTCTAATTTTGTAGTTTTTTTATAAGTTTCAACCTCATATGTGTGTTATAAAGAATGTTGCTAAGACCCTTCTTTCATATAATAGTTGAACTTATAATTCTTACCTTTTGTTTTATCTTCATGATTTCATTGCCTTTTATTCTTTTCCAACCAATGTTACCAATCATAAGGGAAAACTGGCTGTGACTGTAAAATCAAAGAGATATATTTTAAGCAAAGGGTTATTTTTTCCAATAAATTAATGTTCCCACCAGCTCAAAGGAGATTTGTTGTTTATGGAATCGGTCAGAAAATGAAAGGCATTCTGGAATTATTCTATTTTCATTTGTTTTCTTGTGCAATATTTTTCATTGGTCAAGCATTATGGAATCATTCAAATTGATTGTCAATCTTGGCCCTTACATTTGCTGGAATGATGGAATAATAAATTATTAATGGGTCAGGTCCCAGACTGAAAATATAAATTCGGGCCTAGAATTTATGTTACTGGGTATAGAATTTGGGCTGGGCCTAGGTAGTTGGATTTTCTGTAACCTTTAAAAATTCTTGGCCTTTACAAATTTTATTGGAATATGGTTAATAACATATTTCCTCACACATTCGTTTTAGAATTTTATAGTATAAAATAATTTTAGAATGAAATTCAATCATTTGCTGTTAATATGATTTTTTAAAATAATAATAAAAATCAATAAAATTATTATATATGATGTGTTATAATTGATTGGCGACGTAATTGTATAACCTTTTTTCTCTTCTTTTTAATATATATATATATATATATATATATATTATAACTGGTTAAAATTTATTAAAAATATAAAATTATAAATGAGGTATAATTAACTAAAGAGTGAGACTTACATAATTTTTATTTCAAAATTTTTTAGCTACGAATAAAAAATACATTTAAATAGTGTGTTAAATAGTGTATTATTAACATTTCTCAAATTTGTAATAAAAAAATGAAAACTACAAAATTACAAGTAAAGACTTGTTAAATAAGAACCAAGACATAATTTTATGTTTTCAATAAATTATAGTCAATTAAAAATTGACAAAACTTAGATGCAATTTTCTAAGTATTTTTAGTGTTATTTTTAATCAAAATTTAAAGTTTTACCTCCATAATCTTGTCAGAAAAGATCGCATTAAAGTATAACATAGATTATTGAGATAAAACTTCAACTATGATTGAAAAATAACACCAAAAATACTTATAAAGTTTGTATCTAAATTTTCTCATAATAAAAAATTATTTGAAAGAATATATAAGAGAATATATTTCTTTCATTGTAAACTCTTAGAAATCCAAACTCTTGTACAAATCTTTTACTTATGTTGATATTATTTTATTTTCAAAATTAACATAGTGATTTGCGCATTATGTAAACATACTAATTTTCTTGAGTCCTTCATTCCAAGCAGTAATCAAGTCCATGAAGGGGCATGGATGGAACCCACACAACCAAGTACCAAATGTATCATGAAAATTGAGAAAAATTAAGAACTTGATCCTTTTCTGGGATACCAAACATTTCATGTCCAAATCCATTGCACTAAGCTTCGGTGCTAGTGCCTATTGCCATGGTCTACATAAATATTGAAATATCTTCTCTATTTAGACCATTGGAAACAACCTATTCCTTCTCTTAATTTTCAAAAGTGCAATTTTTTAGCAACAAGATTACCTTCTCTTAATGAGCTTGTGTTTTACCACACTTTATAAGTGTTTAGAGTCATTTCAATTACAAGCGAACCCTTTCTAGTACGCGACACAAGGCATTGATTCTTCTAATGTTGCCAAAAATTGTCTCAACTACGTGTCAAGAACTAATAAACTACCATTCCGATTCAAATTTTAGGTTGTAAAGAAAGAATAAGTAGCTCAAGAATAACAGAAATTTGTCAAGATCCAATAAACTAACATTCGTGAAAGAACATAAGCATTTTAATTCACATCACAAGTTCCTAGAATGATTACTCTCCATTTTAATTTTTCTCCAGCAAGATAAAGATTAATTCGTAATTTAAAATGGTAGGGATTTTTTTTTTTTGAGAGGAAATGGTAGGGAATTCAAATCCAAGGAAATAACGTGAGTGTATTTATTTAATAAAAGGATATTATTAACATACTACTCTCTAATAAAATCTTTAAACTAATTATTGTTAGCTGATTTTTTTTGAAAACTATATAAAGGAAAGCTTTCAACATAAAAATCAGAATCCTTGTCTTCAGAAACCAATTAGGAGGCAGTCTTCCCGCACCTTCCACTTTGCAACAAAATAACTCATCCTGGGCCTAATAAGACAAATCAAGAACCATCACTATAGTCTGGAATGTTAAACCATACTGCCTCCTTGGGTAATTGCTTCCTGCACTTTCCAAATTGCTTCCTGCACTTCCCACATTGAAAGAAAATTGCAGAAAAAAACCACCCGCCTCCTTATCATGTCAAAATTGCCATATTCTTGATCATGTACTTATGCCATGACATAAACACACACAAAAATATTGTAAATAAATTCTTCCAACCAAATCTTAAGGCCAACTCTGTTTGTATTTATGCAAAATATTGCACTGTTTAAGGGTTCATTTAGTCGCTCCAATATTTCTTAACTAATTTTAATTTGCACGGACTAATCTATTCATTTTTATTATAACTAAATTTATTTTTATAATTTATAAATTAATAAAGGGATAAGAGTGATAATGATGTACAAATACATATTTAAAAGAAATCAAGTGAAGTAATTAATAATGGTAATATATGAAAATAATGAAATCTCGTGTAAGAAATATTTAGGATTAAATTAATTTCATTTTAGTTTCTTTAACTTAAAATTATTAGTAAATTTTTTCCTAAATGTTTTAGCAAATCAAATCTCTTTATTTTTTAGATTGAACAAATATAGTCATCTTGTCAATTTTTGTAGATCTCGCATTCTCAAAATCTTTTTTTTTCTATTTAAATACTAGATAATTTATGATGGATTTGGAATTTAAAATCCTTTTGAATGTTTAAAAGTCAGAAATTTAGTGAAAGTTTCTTAAAATTTGAACAATTTTGAAGGAATTTAGATTAAGGTTTGCAAAAGAGGAAAATTGGATATTTTATATTTTGAGAAACAAATGTGATATTTTGGTCAGTGTGTTTTGAACGAAAGAAGATTTAAGACTTAATTAGAGTTTTGTTATTTGTTTCTTTATTTTAGATTATATGTATAAGATTTAAAATGATTTTTCCTCATATTGACATAATATTCATACATTCCAATTTTAGATTATATGTATATGTATATGCAAATAATATTGACATAATATAATGGTAAAAAGGATAGATATTCATCGCCTAATTCATACATTCCAATTTACATCAGAACTTATTTTTCCTCTCATCTTTCCCAAATCATCCAACAATTGTGACACTAAATAAAATCAATAATCAAGGCTAATTGCACTTTCAGACCTCCAATGTCTAGCTTTCTCAAATCCGTTGGTATAGTTCTCAAAATCATCAATTGTTTGGTCAATCTCTTCTTGAGTATTCATCACAAAAGGTCCAAATTGCACCACAGGTTCACCCAATGGTTCACCTCCAACCAAAATGAACCTAAGGACCTTAGAAGATTTGTTCCATGCCTCTAGGCCATCCCCAGAACCAAGAAGAAGTATATGGTGAGAGGTCACAGGTTGAGATTTTTGGTTTCCAAAAACACCCTCTCCTTCCAATATGTACACAAAAGCATTCCAAGATTTTGGTATAAGTTGTTGCAAGTGAGCACCGGGTTTAAGAGTAAAATCCAAGTACATGGTTGGTGTCCTTGTGTAGATTGTTGACTTTATTCCAAGAGCTTCCCCTGCTATAACTCTAACTTTGATACCATCTATCATAGTTTCAGCTATGTCCTTGCTCAACATTTCTTGGTACCTTGGCTCAATCCTACAAGATAATAGTACACGGACATATGGTTTTAGCGTCTAAATTAAGAAACTACTTTACCAATTTAACGTAAACTTCAAGGTAGATAATAATTGCTTCTTAAAGGATAGCAAATAATACTTCCAAGAAGACACTAATGGAATGTTGAATTCATTTATAGTGGGGCATCCATAACCAGACAAAATTTTGAAACTAGCATTGGCAACATGTTATTGTTGCTCTTATTATTGAAGTTTCCATCATCACTATAGGATATATGGGGTGAGAGGCACATTCTTTATGCTGGCCATTTCAGGCCCTTTTGCAGACTTGCATCTTTTGATGCCCTATTCAAGAGCACTTCTAGGAAATGGTACATGATGGCGAATCATGAGAAAAAAGTCATGTGAAAGTGAGGAAGGCATATCTTAATTCAGAAAGTTTTAAAAGATTTGACTGTTTCTTTGTGAAGAGTGGAGTTCCTTTTTGTCTCATTGATATGATCCTCCAAACCCATGATGATGATGATCTTCAGTGACGCAAAAAGTACATCATCTAATAAGGCTAAGATTGTGATGTGAGTATTTCATAAAAAAAGAACTTTGTTGGTTACTCTTATTTGGAGGTTTTTACATTAAAATAAAGTACCAAGTATAAATGAATTATAAGATATCTAGACTCTAGAAAAATTTATTTAGTACATGTTTAGTACCGTGTCCATTCCATGAGACGCACGTCAACTTGAAGTAAAATAATATTTTTTGTATTTTTTCATTCATTTGATTTGATTTGTGTTTGTTGATAAATATGTATATTTGATGCTTATCCAAATACACTTATAAAAATGACTTATGACTTTTTGTAAGTTCAACGAGTACTTAATTAAGTTGTTTACTATTTATAGACATTTATAATGACAATAAGAATTTAATTAAGTTGTATAATCAAAAGTGTCTCTAATATTGGAATATAGAAGAATTGTGCACTTACATTTTATGTTTTGAAGCAAGGTTGATCCACAGCTGGAGACCCTTTTGGGTTCCTTGAGCAGCAGGCATTTCTGAGTGAACTATCCCTCTCCCTGCAGTCATCCATTGCAAGTCACCAGCTTCAATTGTTCCCTTATGTCCTTCAAAATCTTCATGCGTTATAGCTCCCTGAATTCCTCAAAAAATTGCATTCAGGTGAGGTTAGCACATCAGCACAACCATATGTGACCAATATGTACACAACTTTAGATACATTACATTACACTCAAGATGGTAGTTGGCATTCTTGAAAAATAAACAAGATATCAACATGTGGGGTCACTCTTGTATTTGTGCTTATAACCAACTACTATTTGCAATCAGGACACAATATTTAATGGTTTCGTTTTCGTGGCCCTAATCTTAATTGGTAACGAATCATTAATTTGTGACTTACATATTGCCACACCACCAGCACACAGATTAACACCATATTGAGCTGATACTTGGCTCAACTAAAACTATGAGCAAATATAGAATAAAGAAATCATAGAGAAATAGTATTTAGTTTACTTTAAATTTTTCGTTTTTCAACCATGTTGATTTGCATATGGCCATTATATTATACGCCTTTTACTTTATAACACGGATTGCAACAAAAAATAAAAATAACTTAAAACGTGGTTTCTCAGATGTTGGAAAACAGTTTTATATTATAATCAATTATCAAAGGAGGAAAAGCCAATGAACTAATATTTGCTCTACCTGCAACATGTATGTGACTGTCTCAAATCCTGTTAAAGAAAAGTAAAAAGAACACCCACAATGAAGGAACAAGTCAGAAACTAAGCAAATCAAATCATTGAAGAACATAACATAAATGACACAGGAAATCCAATTGGCAAACCTCTATGTGGATGATCAGGAAACCCAGCAGGAGCTGTGACTGCAATATTTCAGAATTTCACATTCTTAGAATACAATACAAGATTGACCCCAATAGATTTTTCATAATTCAAGTTAGAAAACAGAGAAAATTACAAAGATGCCCACCTGAGAATTCATCCAAGACAAGGAAAGGATCAAAGTACTTGAGCTCAAATCTGAACATACCCACATAACCAACCAATCAATTCAGAAAGCTCAATTTTTAAAAAAACTTGCAATGCTATATAGTGTATAAATCTACACCTTTCAACCTTAGGATCAAAATTAACTTCAGTTAAATATAATCATAACTATGCATAATGGCTAAGGCTAAGATTAACTGTGTAATCATTAATCTCTCTTGAGTCTTACCTCCCTATGCTTCTTCTAACAACAGCCCCAACACCCTCATGCTGAGGTCTGGCCAAGAACTTTCGGGCTACAAGACGAGGTTCATTAATGTAACTGCAAATATCTTGGTCCGGCATTTTATGAAACAAGTGCAAAAGAGAGAGGAAATAAAAAAACAGTTTATAGAATGATGGAAATGTGAGGAGCAAGACAAAGATTGTTGAAGGTATATATAGGAAAAGTGGGGGTGTGGCGTGAGAGAGGTTCACTCTTGGAAAGTCAAACTCAAAACGTTGAGGTGTTGGCTGCCAATGAAGACCCTCATAACATACATAACATAGCATAGAATTATAGAATAAGAGTTTGCTTGTGCTCAAGGTTCTTTTTCTTTTCTTATTCCTATGAACGTCAGCATAACGCACTCATGATGTGTGGTGTGTCTCATAGGAATAGGCATAGGACTTGGGAATTTTTTGAATTCATATATGTTATATGATATATCTTACTTGTTACATGACTACCACCTGTCATGTTGAATTGTGTGGTTTTATCTTCAAATCAAATTTAAGGCTAATAAATATTATATAAAGGCTCTGCATCATCACTTGACAATTGACATCACCCACGTTTCACAATCGGTTAATTAAAGTCTTGACTTGTTTTTAACAACCTTCGCACTTCATCATTTTGTTCTGCTTTACAATTTCGGGGAATAGTTATGGCCTTTTCTGTTTCTCTATTCACTCTTTTTACTTATTTTTCAATTACACTTAAATTGTTCAAAAGTTGAGTATTTTTTTTTGTTTTGTTTTATTCTTTGTCCTATACTCGGTGTCAAGTATTAAAAGTATTCTCACGAATGTCTTGTTTCCACTATAGATAAGCTTACATTTGACCGAAACAAATAGGTAAATTAGTTGAGCTGTGCATAAACACTTAATAATAACAAAAAGAAACTATGAGTTAAATTTAATACTCGAGCTGAAAAATCTTCATTCAAAATGGAAATATCTTTAGTTGATTTAATAATTAAATTGCTATTAATTATAAATAAATATGTTGAACTTTTAAGCATAAATTTAATTTAATAATATTTCATATAATTTATACTAAACAATATTTGGAGATGTTTGAAATGATTCGATTATATGTAAAGGTGATTTGAGAATAAGATATTTTTTATGCGGGGAGTGACTTTATCGTATAAAAATATTTTAAAAAAATACTGTTAAATCATATTTAAAGAAATAAAAAAAAATCGTAACTAATATGAAATAGTTTATATAAAATTATATAATTTAATTAGTGTTTGGTGTAGGCGATTCGAGACCCATTTTTAAGGAGACACAAGATTATATAAAATTTTAATTAGTGTATATAATTATTGAAATAAAAAATTTATATAATTAATTTTTTAATTAATACTTTTTCAAAAATAATAATAATAGGATGATAGAAGATAATATGACAAGTGTTTTTGTGTATATTAGAATATCTATTTAAATTAATAAGTTTTAGAATATATTGAACTCCTATTTTATTTAGACATTTCATTTTCTGCTCTTTCTTTTCTTCTTATTCTCTCTTAATGTTTTTTTAGTCCGTAATCAAATATAAACAGGGTTACGAGGTGTGAAATTACAACCATCAAGCTCAAGCCTTTAGAAAAGATAACGGAGATATCAAGAGAATTTGTACGGGGGGAAAAAACATATACATACGCTCAATGGTTTTAGGCTAAATAGCAACAATATGGGAGTGAATAAAACTAAAATTTATATCACAATTGCTGATTAAAAAATATTTTTTAATCAAGGATTTAAAAAATAAAGGACATTTAAAAGCTTATTTTTAGTTGAAAACAAGTGTCTTGTACAAGGATGAAAGCTAAAATTTAAACTAAGAAATATGAATAGACAATATATAATTTGAAACATATAAATAAATATTGGTTTTAAAATTACTTTAAAAAATTAAAATAATAGTCAAGTCTCGCCCAAATTTTGTTTATGAATGAAAAAATTATGGGCATTAGCAAAACACAAAGAGGAAATCTAAATATTGATATAAATTTGTTAATGCTCGTACTTATTTAGAAAACACATATTTATGGATTATATTTTCCTTTTCTGTTTAAAAAACATCAAATTATGTTTTGATAAAAAAAATGTCTTTTGTTACTTTTGTTCGAATTATGATCTTGGGAGATTTAAGTGGTACTAAACATGTTTAAAATGTTAGTTTGTGGTCAAGGATTTCACAGATAAAATTAATTATTAGCGACATTTTAACATCATTCATGCTTTATAAACCAAATCACTGAATTAGTACAACGCAATTATCAGTTGTTAGAGGGATGTTTGTGTGGTGATATTGGCAGAGACACCATTATTGTGGCATAAGCATGATAACAAATACTAATGTTTGAGTCACATCTTTCATCATCAACCGCTCAGGGCCTCATGTGGGAGGAATTAATCAACACGTTGAAAAATGGTTTTCTGATAAATATGACAACTACGAAATTCGATGAAAACCACAATTGGAGATCAATGCCATGAATGAGTAGGAAAATCCCAGTCACCTTCAATGATGCTTCCATTCTTCCATCGAAGGTAAGTACAACAAAATAAAGAAAAAGAGAGAGAAGAATGTTGAATAAAGTGGTCACTTGATCGTGGCGTGCGTGTATCGCTCATGATGACAGACACGGTCTAGACTAAGTCCCACATTCTACACGCAAATAAGGGTTTATTCCAATGTTAACTATATATATATGCAAATTAAAAGAGTTTAATTTGTTAAAAAACTCAATTGTGTAGAGTCAATAGAGTTTGGGAGGTATGTTCCCTCTGAATCAATTAACCTACAACTTTTTCCTCTCTCTTAATTTTCCTTGGGTAAATTTTTTAATCTCAGTTTGTATTTAATCATTTCTTAATATGAAACTGTTTATATAATCATTCAATGATATGTTATTGAAACAATTAAACTTGCTAAATAGTTGTTGTGATAGTTAAAAAAGTTCTTCCGCATAAAATACATTTAGTCTGAAAAGAATTAGTATTATCTGTTATTCTGTTTCTTTGCTTTGCATCTCGTTAATTGGAACCTTCAGATTGCATTTATTAGTTGAAATTTGAAACTTGTTTCTTTGTTCTTCTTTATGTGGCAGTGGCACCAGCCGTGACAAACTGGTAGCAATCTGTTTGCTGCGAGAAAAATGACATCATTAGAACAAAAGCATGACGCCTCCAAAATCGAACTCTTTAATTCAAAAAGGCCATGGACTTTATCAATATTATTAGTAAACTCCACATTCTGATAAGTAATATTACCTGAATAATTAACATGAGTTACTTACTAAATATATGTAAATTACCTAATTTTAATGGTGAAATTAATGGACTAAGATACAGTTCTTTGAATAAATTACACTCTACTTAAGAGAGATATGAAATGTGATCTTTCTTTTGTATGTTAATACTGTATATATTTTACAACTTCAAGTATGTATGTATTATATTTTATTTCATTTAAAAATTTTCTTTTAAAGTTCTATTAATTTTCATTATAAAAATTTTATTACTAAAATATTGTTTACACTATCATTTTTTGATAGATGCAAATATTACATTGATCATTTCTTCTTATATTAAGATATGCACTTTCCTCTTTTAATGTTTTCTATCTTGAGAGATTTTAATATTCATTTTTCTCTTTCCTTTGTTTAAGACATACAATTTTTCCTTAAATAGGTGAAAACATATATCAATTTTTTATATTTTCATTTTTATTTTTCTATGAAAATTATAATAACTTCTATTAATTTGTTTTACCAAAAAAAGTATTTGTTAATATATTTGTTCACATTTTTACAAAAATGTATTACTAATTTTTTTTTGTTTTTATGATATATTTTCAGTCATATTTTTCTCTCCATTGAATGTTATTTTTAACCTTTTTATATATTACTAACAACATTATCTTTATTATTCTAATAACAAATTTACTTACACATTTTATCACTCTCAAAGCTTTTACTTTGCTTGCAACTCCTTAAGAAGATAAACAACCTTAATGTGCAGACAAGAGGTGAAAATGGTAACTTGGTAAATTAAAAATACTTTAGCATAATTTTAATTAAAATATATTTTAAAATCTTTTAAAGAATATTCTTTAATGGTATTAAGTTAAATACACTAAAATTAACCTCATTAAACATTATCAACAATCAATATATCATGTTCTTTTCAAATCCATGCATTATTTATAAAATAATATTAAAAATATTTTTTTTAAAATAAATATTAACAATATCTTTGACCGTACTAAATTAAAAAAAAAAGTTTTTCTTTCAATAATAGTCAGTTAATTATATCTTTTGATGCCTGAAATATTCTTGCAGATCTCTAGCATGGGCTGAGAATACCCGTGGCAGTTGGCACAAGTATCTGCAAAAAAATAGACTATATTAAAATATCTACATAAAATGATAAGCACAAGTATAAGCAATCATTATCATGATTGCCCTACTTGGAATCAGTCACTAAGGAGAGCTGCAAGAAAAACGGAAAGAAAACATGTAACGTGACAACTACTGAGTATATGAATTATGAAACCAAAATCATACCCAACTAAAATTGAAGTGCAATTTCTAGGAGTAATCCACATACTTTATGTCTTCTTACTTGGGCTTATGTTTCTCAAATCCACAATAGTTCATAGAAAAGGAGAAACAATAATGAATTATTCCACTTGTTTAACATAACCCACCACAATTGGCCATTATTGTTCCCAATACTTTGTGGAAGCAGGGTTTGTAATAAGGAACACAATGATTATTGCTATGGTATCAAAGAGAGAGCATAATGGCATCCCTCAAGGAGACTCCTTTAAATGGGTGTCAGATGGGAATATTGCCTTCCCCAGATCAATTCCTGTTGTACAATCTTCGTAGTTTCTGAGTTTATTAGTATAATTTAGAGAAATCTCAATAGAAATTGGCACAATTTTAAATTTATTCATTAATAGCAACAGCAATTAATCCGAAAAGATTATGTCAAATATTATATGATAGTGTAGTGCCTATTGGAATCACGAATTCAAAATCTAGCTATGGATCCATCATTTTGTTTAGTATTGTCAAATCGGGGAGACCAACCCATTTGTGCCACTCATTGTGAGTAAAGTCAAGGATAATATTTAGGTGGATGTATCGTTACCTTATCATACACATGTTACCAGTTAACAAGTAGTAGTTAAGTACTGGGTTGATAACCCAGGTTTTAAACATTACTAAATATGCTCTAATTTTAAATTATTCTCTATGAAAGAGATTTTTCTAGAGTCGCATCATATTACTATGGCCTAAAAGTAAACATTTTATGTGAGCATTCTGTGAAATTATATATTCAAAACTCAAACACAACACACCAATTAAATTATAGTAATTATGAGTCAGATTATTTATGTGCTTAATGATTCTCTAATTTTAACTTGTTGACGTACATTTTTTTATCATATTCTAAATATATCCATTAACAAAATATTTAATTTATACTTATATAATTATAAATGTTAACCAGCACTTTAAGAGTACTCGTTAAGAAATTAAAAGATTTTTTTTATTAGAATCGGAAAATTATGCTCTTCAATTTTTGTGTGTTTTCGTATGATTTTTATAATAAATACTTTCTTTTTTTAATTTTTAATCAATATTCTAAGACAGTCATTAGTAAGATTCTTATATAATTATGCCAAAATGTTATTTTTAATATTATTTTATTTAATAGAAAACATACACTAATTTGCAATATTAAATCTAATATAAATTATTATTTAAGATTTTTTGTTTGTTTTAAAATGACATTTAAGTAAAACTTAAAAAATAAATAAAAAAAGATTAAATTAGTTTTTAGTCATCTAATTTAATTTTTAGATTTAATTTGGTCATTTAATTTTTTTTTCAATTTGACCTTCTAATTTTTTAAATTGAGTCAATTTAATTTTTCAATATAAATTTTAAGAAACTGTATTTTGTAATGATTCAAAATCGTTATTAAAACTATCATAAAATGCATATTTTTTAAAAGTAAATTAATTTTAAAAATTAAAAGATTAAATTAAAAAAAATTAAAAGATCAAATTGAAGTTAAATAATAAATTGGAGAAAAAAAAACTAATTTAATCATTAAAAAAACTTAATAGTTCTACAGATTTTTTGACATGTTGAAACTTTCTAATCAAACCACCCCAAAATTGGTTCCGGTTGAATTGGATCAATCAATAATTATGTTGATTTTTTTCTTTGAAGAGTATGATTTACTCATTTATCACTTTCCGCACTTTCAATAACAATCCAGGTCACTGGTCATTGGCCTTCAAGCAAACAGTATTCAAACGCACCCCTTATAGTTCTAGTATACGTTATCTATTCGGTATCGCTATTCAATCATTTTTGTTAATTACATTTAGGATCAGAAGGAGAGTAAAAATTGTTTATATTGAAACAATCAACCCATGTATATGCTCTGGATAATTCTCGGGAAAATTGTTAATCTAATGCCAAATGCACCCCAACAAGTATTAAATATAAATATATCTTACACCAAAAGATACAAAATACACATCTAAAAAGAATTCATAAATATATACCACGCGGGCTTTTGTGCTCATAGTATCCAACCCGAGAAGCAATTGAGGAACTAAGAATGGACAAGCGTAGCTACAACAAATAAGATTGAAAGAATTTGCTCCTTTTAAGAAGAGAACAAAAAAAATGTGGATTGTTCATCTAGTCTTGAAGCCAAAAGCTTCCATGCCACTCAATCCTAGAAGAGATGTGGAAATAGAGGGTTGAAACCACCAAAAGCAACCTTTTCTCCATTTTTTGTTTTTTTGTTTTTTCTTAGAAGGAAGTTTAGAGATGATTTTACTCAAAGCAGAAGAGAAGCTATAAACACGGCCAGAGTGGACAAGAAGAAGCAGACAGAGACCTTAGGCTGTGAATTTCCCTGGGGTGATTTGGTTCCGGCATTCGGGCTGGAAGCTGGGGCTATTTTAGCAACAGGAGGCAAAGGTGCCTCTGCCACTTCAGATTCTGTCAAGGGTGGAAGCGGAGCCTCGGCTGGAGGCAAGAGTTCTTTGGTAATGAGTCCAAAAAGACCACCTGGTCGAACAGGTTCCATGTAAGTAGGTTTGTTGTCACCCAAACCTAAGCATTTGTTCCCTGCAGTAGAACGGAGAAAAATAATTTCAGTGAAAACTGTTTATATTGAAACAATCAACCCATGTATATGCTCTGGATAATTCTCGGGAAAATTGTTAATCTAATGCCAAATGCACCCCAACAAGTATTAAATATAAATATATCTTACACCAAAAGATACAAAATACACATCTAAAAAGAATTCATAAATATATACCACGCGGGCTTTTGTGCTCATAGTATCCAACCCGAGAAGCAATTGAGGAACTAAGAATGGACAAGCGTAGCTACAACAAATAAGATTGAAAGAATTTGCTCCTTTTAAGAAGAGAACAAAAAAAATGTGGATTGTTCATCTAGTCTTGAAGCCAAAAGCTTCCATGCCACTCAATCCTAGAAGAGATGTGGAAATAGAGGGTTGAAACCACCAAAAGCAACCTTTTCTCCATTTTTTGTTTTTTTGTTTTTTCTTAGAAGGAAGTTTAGAGATGATTTTACTCAAAGCAGAAGAGAAGCTATAAACACGGCCAGAGTGGACAAGAAGAAGCAGACAGAGACCTTAGGCTGTGAATTTCCCTGGGGTGATTTGGTTCCGGCATTCGGGCTGGAAGCTGGGGCTATTTTAGCAACAGGAGGCAAAGGTGCCTCTGCCACTTCAGATTCTGTCAAGGGTGGAAGCGGAGCCTCGGCTGGAGGCAAGAGTTCTTTGGTAATGAGTCCAAAAAGACCACCTGGTCGAACAGGTTCCATGTAAGTAGGTTTGTTGTCACCCAAACCTAAGCATTTGTTCCCTGCAGTAGAACGGAGAAAAATAATTTCAGTGAAAACTGTTTATATTGAAACAATCAACCCATGGTACAGCAGAATTTGCTAGCACTTACTTCTGTATCTGTCAGCAGTTTTGGGGAAGTCTGTGATGATACCATCAATTTGTGCTCCCTCAATATATGTGTTGATCTCAACAGTTGCATCTGAGAAGAAATCCCATGCTTGAGACACAAACTCATTGCTGAATGTTTCTACAAAAACTGAGAGGTTAGCATTTTTTAGCTTTGGCACAATATTTGTATAGGCCGTCAGGAATTGATCATTATTAGGAATTACGGAGTCCTTGTTGACAACCACAGAACTAGCAAATTTCTTTATATCCTCAACAGCTGCATTAGCAGCATCACCAACAGTCTCGTCAATCTTGTACACAAGCTCATAACTGGTTTTCTCCTTGAACTTCAGCAGTACAGAACTATTAGTGGATTGAATATAAACCTTTTGGGATCCTGGTTTATCATAACCTGCTTTGCTCAAAGCACCGATGACAGCATCAATCACACTTAATCCTTGCTTGTCTGCAAGATAGGCTGCATTCTGATAAGAAGAAGAACAACAACACAATATAGATGTTAGTAAATAGAAGATAAGAAAAGGAAAAAAAAAATCATTTGCACACAAGGAACATGCCAAATAATTCTTTACTTGGTTGAAATGAATCAGGGTGAATAGAGTCAGTGAAGAAATATTTAATGTTAAATTCACACGAGTTTGGCAGGTGAGTAATTTTGTTTTTGGTTTCAAAAGAGAAAGTTGTCAGCTGCATGAAGTACAAGTAGAACTCCAAAGAGTTAAAAACAGTATATTTCATAATTTTGGCCAAGTTATTCAGAAATTTAGAAGGAAAGTATGACCAACAAAAACAAGTGAGAAACAGGTCTTGTAACAATTTGATAGAAATAATGCATGATAGTCTTAATATTTCTTATTTCTATTTCCCCTCTTATTCCAAGGAGAAATCATTCATAGGAATTATTAAAAAACTTAAGTGACCCTAAGCCATTCTCACAAAAATTTGTCCTAATTCTTCAAAAAAAATTATATGTTCAAATAACAGCCAGTAGAATGAATAATACTATAAAGAATGAATAGGCATGGAAGCACCCACCTCAACAATGATAGCAACACCTGATAGAGAAGTCTGATTTTTTGTCAAGGACAAGAAATCTGATAACGTCAACAATGTCCCAGCATTCTTAGAGTTTGGATTCCTGAACAATCTATATTTTGCAAAAGGGTTCAATATTGAGGCTGCAGGGAAAATAGAGAAGAGAAAAATATGTCAAATATTTGTCGTAACACTTATCATAGGCAGGCAAGTGAAAGGCACCAAAAGATATGAGAGGGAAAATTTTGCCATGGTAATTTATCAGTGAGACATTAATTGTCCTATAAAGTGAAGGTGTAAGCTAATTTCCCCATTATTCCCAAAACACGACTTACATAGTTGGGATTAAAGTAACTAATGTGGTGCATTTGCATGCTGTTTTGTTTAAAAAATAATAGGCCAAATTGTGATTTTAGTCCCCCTAATTTCTCAAATCCATGATTTTAGTCCCCTAGATTTTAATTGTAACATTTGATCCCCGTAGTCTTATAAATTGGTAATTTTGGTGGTCCTGATAGATTATTAACAAATATTTATGATTAATTGAGTTATTAAGTAAATTATAAATTAATCAAAACTATTGTTATTAAAAAATTGAATAAAAAATTATTAATCATAATTTTCTGCAACATTGTTCTTCCTCTTCTCTGCAAACCCCTCTTCTAATAATCATAATTATTAGTTAATAATCTATCGGGGGGACCAAAATCTCAAATTCATAAAACTAGGGGATTAAATGTTACAATTAAAAATCAAGGTGACCAAAATCATGGATTTGGAAAACTAAGGGAACCAAAATTGCAATTTCGCCAAAATAATAATTAAGCTTTGACAAGTCTGGATTAACTCATACAAATACAGAAATGTAGAAGTACCATTAGACCTTATTGAATAGCTAACAATAACAAAAATTTCTGACTTACGGGTCAAGCTTCTTATATCATTCCAAGTCAAGTTGAATGCAAATATTCCACTGCCAGATTTGATCTCAGGGATAGTCATGGCAAATTTGCTGAAGTTTGATTGGGCAACTTTTGTACTCTCTATAAGATCAATGGAGTTTAAGCAAAATGGTGTTCCATCCTTAGACATTTGAACAGGACAGTCAAGAACATCCACACCATCAGATATGGCCTTATTATATGCTGAGTTGGTACAAGCAGGATAATCTCCACTTGCTCCATATTTTGAGATAACCAAAGTTTTATCTGAAACATGATAAAAAAAAGTGAGAGAAACCAGTCAACAATTATGCAAGCTATGCTGCTATCAAATGATAAAAATCATACAACCAAACAACTAGAAATCGCTAAAGAACAAGATGAGAACACATTCCAAAATCAAAACTAAGTTACCTTTTTTCGTAGCATTGGTGCCTAGGTGAGCAAAGCAACCTGCATTATGAGAACACAACACAGTATCTACTTAAATAGAGAAAAAAAAGGATCGTAAACACAAACATACAGACATGTTTTGAGTTTACAATTTATAAGTATGTAGTAGAACCCACATTCGACTAATATCAAGTACATGCTTATGTCTTATGCTTATATGATGTAAAAGCATTTTAAAATTGAGGAAGAAAATTCTAGTTAGGATAGGTAATAAGCATGCAATGCCTAGAATGCAAAAATTGCTATGTGCTTTCATGCAGTAAGGAAACTGAACACCATGACAAAATCTTTTACTATAGTTGCTTAAAGAGTATATAACTGGACCATATCTGATCTGCCTAAAGGAGCCTGCCCTAAGCTGAATTTAGTTTACAGAGGAAGCTGGAAAGCAAGAGGTGTCGAGAGATTGGCTTAAAGTACATAATTTTAGTAATTTTATTCATGCACTTGCACCAGCATTTGGACATGAAATCCTTTAGTCAAAGTCAACATAAATCCCATCAGTATCCTTCCATTAATTAAGGATTGCATAACAATCTTAGTGGCATACTCATGCAAAGTGAAAGTATCTGCTTACTAAGATTGGATAGTAAGGATAAATTAGCTTATAAATATATCAGTTTTGGGCAGATTGATCACTAAAGTCCAGGATTATGCAACATCTGGCATGTTGATTCACAAGATAAATCGTAGCTTTGAGGTGATTAAAACAATTTCACTGAGGATTAAAATTGAGGATTTGCCCCATGAAGTTTAAACAAGCCATCCATGGCCACTCTAATATTGAAAAGGCATGCAAATGCAAGAGGCACGTTTAAGGTGATTCAGTCAAACACTATGAGCATGAGATTAGGAAGACATTAGGATAATTTTATTTAATGGAACCTTACAGCAGCATCAACTCCATTCCGAGGGACAAATACTGTATATAGTGAAAAACTGAAAATATATGTAAGGATATGTTTGGTTGGAAGAGTTTGAAGGGGAAGTGATGACAGCAGATTTTTCATTTATAAAATGTTTACAAAAACGAATAAGAGATGATTGGCAAGTTACACTATAATCTGATTATATCCCCCCAGATCTGTTATTTTAAGAAATTCTCAAATAATTAGAATGTTTACATAAAACAAATATTGTCTCCCTTCTAAATTCTTCCATCCAAGCATACATTTACGTCTATGTAAACAAGATTTTGATAAAATCAAATGCATTCTAATTGTGGCAGGCTATTCTGACAACATGTTGGAATAAACAAATAAACAGCTTACCTATAGCTTCAAATGGAGTTATGGGAAAATCAGACAGCACACCATCAACAGAGAAGTCACCATTGTCGACAAATTGGAGGTACTCGGCAATAGGATCATAACTGTAATTGAAGCTAGATGGAACATCATTCACAAAATCTGATGCAAAAACTTCCAGCCCTGCTTTATGTGCATCTGAGACCAAAGATGTATGTTGTTGTAGATAAAGAGTTGCACCTACGGGCCATATGTATCCCTTTGGAACAAGAATTCCAGAAGCAAATGTCTTGATAAATGTAAGATTTTTTAAAAGCGAACCATAAGTCTGATTGGTTGATGGATCTACGTCACTCTGTCCCATAAACCTGAAGACCAATTTTGTTGTTTTTGGGTTGAAGCGTGATGCTATACTTCTCAGAAAACCAACCTCAGGTGATGAGATATAACTGAAAACTACTCTTTTAGAAATTGAAAGCACAAAGTTTCTCATACTCAAATTGTGTTGTGCGTAGAATGCATCATGCTTTAAAATATAAGAGAAAACAAGAGTTAGTTTTAAAACAAACAAGGAGACTGAATCATGAGAATGGATTATGCATTCATTCAATTTACCTGAATATTCAACCATATTCCTTTTGGTTTTTGCCTTAATTTAACTAAATCATCAACAGTAAGAATTACAAAATTGTTGCCATCAAACAGGGTGGATCGAGAGAATACTCCCTGAGTTACTGTCCAGAAACAAGAAACTGTCAGCAACTATACAAAGAAACAACTTCAAAGCTCATTTGCAAGCTGAGACAGAAAAGGGTTTAAAAAGATCCTGATTAGAAGCTAAACCTTAAATCAACAACACACATAGACACTGTAGAAAAGAATCACTCAGTCTATCAAATACTGAAAGTTTATAACTGCTAGCAATAAAACTACATGTTTGAAATAAACTAAACTCACAGATGACACTAGATAGGTCCTTCAGGGTATAATCCAGAGGAAAATAGCCACGGGTGGGTACACCATTAACTGAGTAACTTGTGGTTTTATTTGGGTAAGCAGATGCAATGTAAGTAGAATTTGCAAGGTTTATATCTGGCTGGCAAATCCCAACTCCATCTTTTGTTAATTGCACATCACACCATATATAGACATCTGGTCCACACGTTATTACTGCCAAATTATAGGCAGCATCACTGGAATCAGGAAGTATTCCCGAAAATCCACCACGTGCTACAACCAACGGCGCACCTCCTGCAAAACAAGTATACAAGTAAGTTTCAAAACACCTAACACAGTGAAAGTTCCTCCTTAAATAATAATAAAAAGTGCAAAAGTCATTCAGAACATATTCTAAAACTGAAAGTGTCAACAGTCTCCGACATTATATCAAGAATCGTATTCAGTCAGCGATTGGCCTTTAGATTACATGGAAAAATTGTTCATGTTGATCGACTAATGATATGGAAAAAAAAAAAGAGTATAAATAGGGGACAACCCACATTTCTTAAGTTAGCTTTTAAGATTGAATATGACAAAACCCAAATTCTAAATTCTAAAACGGTATCTGAGCTGATCCTAGCAATTATTGTTGAATCTATCGGGTCACCCGTTAAGTCATGCAAACTTCACATCGAAGATGTCTAGTCCTTGGCGTGGGGAAGGGTAGCTAGCTTTTGAGGTTGAGGTAGGCTCAAACCCAAATTCTAAGAGTTGAATCCGCAAACAGTTCATTCAGCCAAAACTTTCCCTGACAACAAATAACTAATGTTTCCTCTTCACATATGATATTCTCAGATTAAGCTCTCCAGAAACGTCAAACTCTTTCTAAGCACTGCATATAATATCCATAGACCATAAACTAGCTCGAAGCTTAGCTAAGCCATTTATCCAAATCCGAACTCAGCTCAAAGTAACAAACGAAATCAAAGTTTACACAAAAAGAAACGCACAGATCGTAGACTTGGTTAGTTATTAAAGAGTGAGTGAAGAGAAAGAGAAGCAAAGATGATAGCAAAACACGAGACATTACCGCTGAGAGTGTTCCAGGTAGATCTCTGAGCAGAGACGAGAGCAAGGAGCGAGTGAAGAAGAAACACGGCGAGTGGCGCAGAGAGAGCGCGTGGATTCCACATCCCGGCAACCTTGGCAGATTACGACCAGGACCTAGTGATGAACCCAACAACCTCAAAACTTTTAGAGAGAGAAAGTGTGTGGGTGACAATGAGGTCTTAACTCAGCAGGAAGCACCGGAAGAACTTTCTCTCAAGTGGTGGCCTTTTAGTCTTTTCTTTCTTGCACTCTATCATTGTGTTCTACATATATATGTACACTCTTATCAACTACATGTTAGAAATATTAATATTTAATACTTTCTGTTTTTATTTATAATATCTACTTCATTAAAATTTATAAATTTTTAAAATTATTTTTTATTATTAATACTTATTTCTTTTTAATTATTTGTTGATATATTTTTATTTTTTAATAAAAGATATTTTAATCTAAAAATAATAAATATTATAGTAAAATAATTTCAAACTTATAGTGTAAATTTGAGTTTATAAATAAAAATGGAGTATTAATATTGTAGTGTTGTGTTGGTAGTATTACTAATATTTCAGTATTGTAAATTGTAGTAGTGGGAAAAAAAATGTGGGGGCGAAGTAGACAAGCTGGTTTGAGCTAAGCCACGGTTTTGACTGATGTATTAGGTGGTGCGGAGTGGGGTCCACAACGTGGTTGTCAAACTCTGGCAAGGGATACGTGGCGTGGTGTGATTGGTGGTGAGGAAACGCACAAACATGTGAGGTTGTAAAAGGATATCCAATGGAAGGGAGCTGAGCAGTGGATTTCTAAATATAAGAAAATATTTCTAAGAAGCAATTATGTATGAGAGAATATGAGAATGATATGAGAGTTTTTTCAAAAAAATATGGATTTTTAATATAAGGAATTTTTTTTAAAGTTTCTTATTTTTCAAATATTAATAATTAAAGGAATTTTTTAGAGTTTTTTGTAATTTTTTTTATTAAAGTAAAATTTGATTAGAGTTAATAATATGATAATGTAAGAATTATAAAAAGAATGAATAACTCTAAAAGATCTATATAGATACTTTTTATTGGAGGTGTTCTAAGTGGGTGTTCACCGTGGAAGAACAACGTGCGACCGTGAATTGCGACCCTGATTTGGTGGTGATGTGATGTGGGGTGAGCAGATTGCATTTTATTTTTTGATGTCATTGCCGAGTACTGCATTGCTGATTGCACCACTTTTCCTTCTCTTTCAAGTACTTTGTCCAAGTCCAACATCTTTAGAGATACTCTTTTTTTAAGGACCTCATACCACTTTTAATTTAATTAAAATTTAACAATAGATAATAAGATATTATTATCTTGTGTTACATGACTTTTCTTTCCCTTCACCACAATTATTATCATTATTTTTATCATAATCATTATCATCATTAATATCTTTATTACCTTTTCGTTAGTGTTGTTGTTATTTTGATAATAACAAAAATAATTATGATAATAATAATGATAATCAAATAAAAAAAGTAATATGATACTGATAAAAAATATAGATTGAGAATTATATATAAAGAGAGATATGATTGGTATTTTTTTCATAAAAAGCAAAGTTTTATTTTGAAGTCGCTAACCAATTCTACTTTAAAACAAAAGAGAACTTTCTAATGTGACATGACAACGAGTTTGTGGTCATTAATTTGAATCATGATGATGGACCTGGTCCAGTTGCATAAATTAAATGATCAGTGTATGTTTGGTTTTATCGTATTATGACATATTGACTGTTTCAAAAGGCCAGTATTATTTAATTATTTTAGGTTTGTCTCATTAATTTTCTATTTATTTATTAAGTAGTGATACACATATAATAGTTCTTTATAATCTATTTTCTATTTCTTTTTATTACATCATTTATTTTTTCTTCTTTTCCGAATTTTCTCTTTGCGTGTGCTGAATTAAAAAAATATATATGTAAGAGTATTCTTACCTTTTTTTAGTATTAGTGGTTAGCTGGAAGGGTCCTTCCTTATTCTTATACCAGTGATAATGAAAAAGAAAAAGAGCAATTTTATTCCTTAAATTAAACTAAAGAGAAAAAAAAGAGTAAGGCACAAAGTATAGGTTGCACCACTTTCGCATTGTAATCCTCCCTATCCATGTCGTTTCAATATGTATATACTATAATTGGACGCAATCAACTTTTTATACTCTTTTTGATCAACTTTTTTTCTTTTTCAAGTGACTAAATAAATTATAAATCTCAATAAAAAAAAATAGTCAGTCTTTCTAAGTGAGCTAAACGCATAAGTTGGATACATAATTTTAATCAAAATTAATTATTTTTGTTGTCCTTTTAAATTTGATTAATTATGTTAATTGAAATTTAAGTATCTTCTAATTAATTAGGACTTGGTTATAACCGTTTTGCATGCACCGCGTGTTTGATGATCTTGAAAGTAAATTAAATTATAAATTTTAAAGTAATTTAAATTTAAAGTTAAGGGATCAAGTGATTAATTTAACCTAAAAAAAATATTACGTAGAAATCAAAGATGCTGTTGGGATAATGGTTTATGTGAAATTTGTCTCGTCCATGGTAATAACTGCATCCAAACAAAATGAAATTAAGTTCAAAACTAATTAAGTATATGGTGCTATAGGCTGCTAGCTCTAAGACAATGTCAATGATCAAGCTTCGATCTTAAGGATAACAGATTAGGAGGACAAGTCCCATCTTCATTGTTTCACTCAACTCAGCTTTCTAACTTGGATTGTTCTCATATTAAATTGGAGGGCCCTCTGTCAAATAAAATAACAGGGCATTCAGACGTAACTACATTACAGTTCAATAACAACTTACTAAGTGGGACAATTCCTTCCTGGTGTTAATCTTTTCCATCTTTGGTGCATTTGGATCTATCAAATAATCACTTCACAGGGCATATAACAACAAGCTACAGGGCAATATTCTAAAAAATCAATGTTCAGCCTTGTAAACCTTACTCACTTGTGTCTATCATCAAACAACTTCAGTGGGTCTGTCCACTTCCACTCTTTTCCAAGCTTTAAAATTTGGAAAATCTTTCTCTTTCACACAATGACAATTATCACTGAATTTCAAATCCAATGTCAATTACAGTTTCCCCCGCTTAACTAGTTTGGACCTATCTTCCATGGGTTTATCTGAATTTCCAAAATTATCAGCAAAAGTTCCAATTTTGAGATATCTTTATCCGTCCAATAACAAACTTAGTGGTTACATGAAATGATTTCATTACATTATTTGGACCTCTCTCAAAATCTGTTAACAACACCAATGGACCAATTCTCAAGGAACTACCACCTCTATTACCTTGATATTAGTTTTAACTTAAACACTGGTGGCACCACTTCATCAATTTGCAATGCAAGTTCACTTGAGAGTCTCATCTTGTCCCACAACAAATTGACAGGCATCATTCCCCAATGCCTTTCAAACTTATCATTCCTTCAAGTGTTAGATTTACAGATGAACAAATTTAATGGCACTTTGCCAAGTACCTTTTAAAAGAACAGTTGGCTCAGTACTTTGACTCTCAATGAGCAACCAATTTGAAGGTCTTTTGCCAGAATCTTTGTCCAATTGTACAAATCTGGAATTTTTAAATCTTGCCAACAATCAAATTAAGGATACATTTCCCCCTTGGCTTTGAACTCTACTATATTTGGAAGTATTGGTTTTGCAAGCCAATAAGTTGCACGGTCCCATTACCAGTTTAAAGACCAAGCATCCATTTCGAAGTTTAGTTATTTTTGATATCTCATCCAACAACTTCATCGGCCCAATACCAAAAGCCTACATACAAAATTTTGAAGCCATGAAGAATGTCGTCCAAGATCAAATGGGTAACAGTTTGCAGGAATACATGGAAACACCTATAAGGAATGCAACATACACTGATTCTGTGACTGGAACAATGAAAGCCATTAGTATGACACTCAACAAAATTCCAACAAACTTTGTAAACATTGATTTATCAGGAAACAAATTTGAAGGAGGATTCCAAATGTTATTGGAGAGCTTCATGCCCTCAGAGCTCAGCCTTTCCCATAACAGACTAAGTGGTCATATTCCCCAATCCATGGGAAATTTGACAAACTTAGAATCATTGGATCTCTCCTCAAATATGCTCACTGGTAAGATTCCTACAGAATTACCCAATTTGAACTTTCTTGAAGTACTCAATCTTTCCCATAACCATCTTGTGGGAGAAATACCTCAAGGAAAACAGTTCAATACTTTTTTGAATGATTCTTATGAGGGAAATTTGGGGTTATGTGGAGTCCAATCTGAATAACATTCTCCATCTTCACCGACCTTGTGGAGAGAAGAGAAATTTGGATTTGGTTGGAAACCAGTGGCTATAGGATATGGATGTGGAATGGTGTTTGGAGTGGGCATGGGATGCTGTGTGTTATTAATAGGAAAGCCTCAATGGCTTGTAAGAATGGTTGGAGGTCAACTTAATAAAAAGGTGAAAAGGAAGACAAGGATGAGAACTCATGAAAATTGTCTCAGAGTGAAAATTGTTTCATTGGACTACATAACATAGGTTGGAACTTGGAAGACCTGAGAGCACGGATTTCTTTAAAGCCAATCTACCCACCAATGACATAACTTTGGATTTCCACATATTCTAAGCTTTGATGTAGCTTTGTCCAGAATCCCTTTGAAGGAGTCTCTGGTCACTCTATCATTGATGTATAAGAACGCCCAAATATTTTCCCAAGTTATCCGTCCTGCCAATACTGAATTCAGTGCTAATCTGATCTCTAATTCTCCAGTTAACATACTTGGAGGGAAAAAAAATCCTTATCTTATCCCTACTAATCACTTGGCCCAAGCTAGAGCATAAACTGCTAATAATCTCTCTCTAATGTGACTCCTGAGTTACTTGTTGCCTTGCTACTGATTCTTTTTGTTCTTTTGGGGCCTTTAATGTTTGATAATATGATGGAATTCTCTTGAATTCTTGTTTGAAACTTGAAATCTAAATCTTCCATTATGACATTTTACTTCGGATGTTTTCATCCCACGTATAGATTGTTGTCTTTGTTTAAAGAAGCTAGATCATCAATTGCATTGGGAGTGTCTCAGAAAAGCACACATTACGTCTACTCATACTCATTGGGAAATGTTGTGAAGGATGCATTACTATCTATATTTTTTAAATATTATTTATTACTATTACTATGATATCTCGTTGAGGAGTTTCTTGTATGATTATGTATTCTGTCTAGTGTATATATTACATACTGCCTGCCTCATTTATTGATTTTCTGCTCAGAACCAAGAACCAAACATTTTATTAAACATATTTCAAGTTTGAGTGGAAAGGAATGATAGACATCTGGATATTTTGTAGATATGGAGGGAAAAGAGTAATGATATTTTGTATTCTTGTACATTAAACACCTTTGCAACATCTACAACATCAGACACTAATACACCACACGCCTGCTTGCAAACTTTCGGGCAAAACACATTGATTAAAATGAACTGCGCCTTTATTTGAAGGGCATCAGATGGTGTCTTGAAACATGAAAGCTTCTTAAGTGTTAAAATGAAACACCAGAAAGCAATTGTAGACTAAGAGGTTCTTAGTTGTAATGGAAAAATCTATAGAGGCAAGGCAGGTTGACAAGACTGGGCCATACTCTCCTTAACCAGGTTTTGAGCTTGCTTGGTCTAGTCTACTATGCTGCCTCCAAGTTAACTAGCGATGTTCAGAACATAGTTGGAACAATTATTTTGCATTTTTTTAGCTTCTGTAGTTTTACTTTGACTTGGTATTATTAGGCTGTGTCATGTGATATATTTATATATTAGAATAGTGAAAATAATTATAAAAAACACAAACTTACACTGGTCAATTACTTTCTAAAGAACAAAATGGTTCTTGGTGCCAAAAGCCTATCTTGAATGTGATCATCATTACTCTTTTCAGATAAACAAGTTTCCCATTTTGCATTTCGTGGCCTCAAAGCTGATCTCTCTGTTTGACTCTCAACCACTTCATTTCACCCTCCCCATCCTAGTTTCTGCCTCTGCCCACTTGATACTCCTCCCTGCTACCTCCACTTCTTTTGTTTTCCTCTGCTCTACGTGTGCCCAAATGAACCTTGCCTGCAAGGTGTTTGTTAGGCTATGACTAATATTACGAAAAATAGAAAGATAAAGGATAACATTTGCTTGCTTATTTCATTGATTGATCGGTATTTATAGAAGAAAATACAAGCAATGGAATGGCTGTGGCCAATCAGATTTTAGCTGCTAAATGAAATAACAGAATTTGTGGCTGGTTGTTATAACAGAATTCCTAGGTGTGGATACTAGGAATATATTCTGTCTGCTTTGTCCTTTCTTGAGTCAGCATTACACGTAGTCCTGTAGGTGTAATGGCTTCCTGGTGGTCCTCTTTGTTCTGCTGGATTGTCGTGTATTAGCAGTATTGCTATCAACACCCCCTTCAGGAAAAATAACCTTGCCCTCAAGGTTATAAGAAGCGCGCAAATCATCCCAAGGTTCCCAACTAGTGTCCTCTGGTGCCAAGCCCGACCATTGGACCAAGACTAATTTAGTCGGTGGTGAAGTAGAGGCATCGTCTTTCCAATCGAGGATAGTAAGGGGTTCGATGATTGGGTGATTGTCCTGATTTATGGAAGGAAGTGAGGCTGGAGTTGCCGGAAGAGGTCCTTGATGAAGCTTCAACAATGAGAAGTGAAAAACTGGGTGAATTTTGTATGAAAGTGGGAGTTTAAGGCGATATGCAACGGGTCCAATACGCTCCTCGATAAGGAATGGTCCGTAGTAGCGTTTAGACAGTTTAGTGTAGGTAGGCCTAAGTGAGGTTTGGCGGTAGGGGCGAAGGTGAATGTACGCCCAATCACCAACGGTGAAATTGACGTCACGACGGTGGGCATTTGCGGTAGTCTTCATGGTGGCTTGTGTTTTCAGAAGTCTGCGGTGTAAGACCGAATGTATTGCAGCTCGTGTGGAGAGTAAAGTATCTGCAGCTTCCACTGGAGAGGAACCTTGGATATAATGGGGAATGGACGGTGGTGGTTTGCCGTAAGTGACCTCGAAAGGGGTGAAGCCTGTACTAGAGTGAATTGAAGTGTTGTATGACCATTCGGCGAGGGAGAGATATTTGAACCAGTGATTGGGTTTGTCGTGAACGAACGACCGCAGGTATTGCTCAAGAACGCGATTCAAGACTTCTGTTTGGTCGTCGGTTTGAGGGTGGTAAGAGGTACTGAAGCGGAGTTTCGTACCACTTAATTTGAATAATTCGCGCCAAAAGGTACTGATGAATATTGGGTCTCTGTCGTCGCGACACTAAGCTGCGCGGGAATCCATGGAGTTTGCAAATGATGTCCAGAAAGAGAATGGCCACTTTGTAGGCTGTGTATTGGGGAGGGAGAGCCCCAAAATGGGCACCCTTGGAAAAACGGTCAACGACCACCAAGATAGAGTTGAACCCATTAGAAGAAGGGAGGCTCGTAATGAAGTCGAGGGACAAGTCTTCCCATATTGACGAAGGGGTGGGCAATGGTTGAAGCAGTCTGGCAGGTTTCTTAGTTTCGTATTTCATCTGTTGGCAGATAGGGCACTGCATGACATACCAATGAACATCGGCACGCATTTGAGACCAGACGAAATTGTTCTGAAGGCGGTGGAGGGTTTTGGCGACGCCCATGTGTCCTCCGAGAGGTGTTTGGTGAAATTCATCTAACAGCAAGGAAACAAAAGGGTGATTGGTTGGAAGCCAAATCTTGCCACGAAGAAGAAGGAGTCCGTTGTGGATCGTGAAGTCACGGTGATCATCTGGGTTCTGCTGAACTTGCTGCAATAGCTCGGTGTATTCTGGGTTTTCATGGAGAGATTGCCGAAGTTTCTCTAGAAACTCAAAATTCGGGAGAGATAATGTAAGGAGCTGAGTGCAAGTTGGGATTGGGATCCTGGATAAAGCGTCAGCGACAATGTTGGTTGAACCTGTCTTGTATTGAATTGTGTAGTCGTAGCCGAGTAGTTTAGATAAGTATATTTGTTGTTCCGGGGTTTGTATGACTCGGGACATGAGTTCCTTGAGGCTCCGGTGATCAGTGAGGATGATGAAGGGATGTCCTAGTAAATAGTGACGCCATTTACGTACTGCGGCGGTAATGGCATGAAGCTTGCGGACGTAAGTGGAAGCTCGCTGGAGGCGCGGACAAAAAACTTTGCTGAAATACGCAATTGGGTGGGAGTTCTGGGTGAGAACGGCACCCATAGCTATACCTGAGGTGTCAGATTCAACAATGAAAGGGATATTGAAATCCGGTGGGGTGAGTATGGGAGCTTTGATCATGAGGGTCTTCAACTGTTCAAAGGCCTGTTGAGATTCCAGTGTCCAATGAAAGTGGTCTTTGCGGAGTAAGGCCGTTAATGGGGCGGCTATAACGGCATATTGCCAGATGAATTTGCGGTAAAACCCGGTTAAGCCAAGAAAGCCTCTCAAGTCAGAAGGAGATGATGGTGTAGGCCAGTCTATCATTGCCTGGATTTTAGCTGGGTCAGGAGCAACTCCGCGGGCGGACACAATGTGGCCAAGGTAATGTAATTGATTTCTGGCGAAGAGACATTTCGTCCGACGCAGGTAAAATTTGCCCTGGGATAGAGATGAAAATACTGCCTCCAGATGACCAATGTGTGAGTCCAATGAAGAGCTATAGACGAGGATGTCGTCGAAGAATACCGCTACAAACTTGCGGAGAAACGGTTTCAACAGTTCGTTCATGGTTGCCTGAAACGTGGAGGGAGCGTTGCACAGGCCGAACGACATCACCTTGAATTCGTAATGACCCTGGTGGGTGCGAAAAGCCGTTTTTGGAATGTCCGTGTCCGCCATACGAATTTGATGGAAACCCTGGCGTAAATCTAATTTAGAGAACCATGAAGCTTGTCCCAGTTCGTCGAGCAATTCATCAATGGTGGGCATGGGAAAACGGTCCTTCACCGTGATTGCATTAAGTGCTCTGTAGTCAACACAATACCTCCAACTGCCATCTTTCTTTTTTACTAGAAAGACTGTGGAGGAGAAAGGGCTTTGGCTGGTTTGGATGAGGCCAGTCTCGAGCATGTTGGCGACTTGTTGTTCGAGCTCGGATTTCTGACAATAAGGGTATCGATATGGTTTAACGTTTACGGGCTTTGAATTGGGTAATAGGTGAATGTGGTGTGTGGTGGAACGGTGAGGGGGAAGGGTAGTGGGTTCCTGGAAGAGGTGTGTATATTGGTCGAGAATGGCCGTTATAGCTTGAGGTAAGGGATGTGTATGGTGATGGGAGGGGTGGTCGGTGTTTGAAATTGGTGACAAGTGAAACAGGGCAGCGATGCTTTGGGTTTGGGCAAATCGCTTAACTTGTTGGGCTGATGCAGGTGCAGGAAGTAGAGGGACATCAGCGTGAAGGGTAATGGGCTGGCCCAAGTAAGAAAATTGCATAGTGAGGGTGGTGTAGTCGGTGGTGACTGGCCTAACATTTTAAGCCATTGTACCCCTAAGACAGTGTCGGCCCCACTGAGGGGAAGGTTGAATAAGTCTAGGGTAAAATGGTGACCTTGAATAGAAATTGGGACCGAAGGAGAAGTGGTGTCGCAATCAAGGGTACTGTCGTTGCCCACCAATACCTGGAGCACGGTAGTCGGAGTGGATCGAAGGTTGAGGAAGTTGGCGATGCGGGTCTGTACGAAGTTGTGAGTACTGCCGCTATCCACTAAAATCACGACGCGGTGGTGGTGTATAGTACCGTAGATGCGAAAGGTCTCCGAAGCCGTGGTGTCGGCCAACGCGTTGAGGCTAATTTAGGGGGTGGTAGTGGGGTTTTGGTTTGGAGAATCTAGTTCCTCAATCTCAAGTGGATCCTGGGACGAATGGTCCATTTCCTCGTCGTCTGCGATGAGAAGGTGAAGGCGCGGTTTGCAACGGTGGCCACGAGCCCACTGCTCATCGCAATGGTAACACAAGTTGCGATCACGACAGATGGCCATTTCCTTAGCAGAGAGGCATTTCACGGGAAGCCTAGGGCCTGGGGAAGCCGGAGGACCTGTCGGTGGTGGTCCTGGCTGCGAAGGCGGTGGTGGTGTTGGGGAAAACTGGAGAGGAACGCAAAAATTGCGACGGTGATCAACAATTTTGTCTTCCTGTAATTTGGCCAAGGCAATAGATTGAGGAAGAGATGGGGGTTGTAATGCTTGAACCTCGCGGCGAAGCTCGGGGGTTAAACCTGAGACAAAGCAGCTGAGAAGGAACGGTGGTGCGAGACCAACAGTTCTATTTGCCAGCCGTTCGAATTCGGTGAGGTACTCGTTAACCGTACCACGTTGCTGGAGTTTGAATAATGCACCATGTGGGTCTTCGTAGAAGGATGGGGCAAAACGGGATTCTAAGGCTTGGAGCATTGCAGGCCATGAAGAGAAGAAACCATTACGGGACATCCACTGGTACCATGATAATGCAGGACCTTCCATGTAAAAGGAAGCAACCGTGAGCTTCTCCTGGTCAGGTATGTTCTAATAATCAAAGAACTGAGAAATTTTGAAAATCCAACCCATTGGGTCATGACCGTCAAAGCGGGGAACATCTAATTTCATATGTGGTCTGTACTGGGGAGGTGGTTGTGATGATGCAGGGTGAGCTTGTGGGGATGCAGGGTTAGATGTGAGGGTAGTAAGGTGTTCTAGGATAGAGTCTATTTTGTTGTTCATGGTGGTTTGGGCTTGGGATAATAACGCATGGTTCTATGTTAGGGTGGTTTGGTTTTGGGTCAGGGTGGTCACGGCTTCCTCGAGGTGGTCTATGGTTGCTTGTCTGGTGTTGTGTTCAGGCATGGTTGAGGTAGGCAGGTTGGACCAATTGTTAGGCTATGACTAATATTACGAAAAATAGAAAGATAAAGGATAACATTTGCTTGCTTATTTCATTGATTGATCGGTATTTGTAGAAGAAAGTACAAGCAATGGAATGGCTGTGGCCAATCAGATTTTAGCTGCTAAATGAAATATCAGAATTTGTGGCTGGTTGTTATAACAGAATTCCTAGGTGTGGATACTAGGAATATATTCTGTCTGCTTTGTCCCTTCTTGAGTCAGCATTACACGTAGTCCTGTAGGTGTAATGGCTTTCTGGTGGTCCTCTTTGTTCTGCTGGATTGTCCTGTATTAGCAGTATTGCTATCAGTGTTTGATAGAATTCATGCTGTGAAGATGTTCCAACATTTGGAGGAATCAAATGGTAGGCCCAATAAAATTGGCTTCCTCTCTCTTCCATGCAGGGCTTGTTGAAGAAAGGAATTATGTGTTTGTTGGAATGCTGAGTTATTCTGTGAAACATAATTTAAAGCACTGCACTTATATGGTAGGTCTTTTAGAAAGGTCTGATAATCTACAACAAGCAGAAGCTCTTGTCCTATCCATGCTCGTTTCTCCAAACGGCGGTGTCTGGGGAGATCTGTTTAGCCTTTGTAGAACTTATAATCAAGATGAGATGGGAATAGTAATTGCAATGTTTGCTATTGTCTCTGAACCAGAAAATGACGGCTATAACATAATGTTGGCCAATATGTAAGGGTCCATTGGAGGTGGGAAGAAGACGAAAATGTGAGAAGGACAATGAAAGAGAGGTGCTCAATGGAACATAAAGCTGGTTAGAGTCTTCTCTGAGCTAAAACTTCCTTTCTCTCAAGACCTGAGCTTTCTAAAGGTTAAAGAAAACTATTGGAAGTTTACCAAATGCCAATAGACTTAATTCTCAAGTTTGCTCCTTTCATGAGCTTCTTATTGAGACATTGGGCTTTCATGAGGAGAGTGATAGAGAATTGAATACGTTCTCTGTTTATTGTATTAGGAATCAGTTACAATACTAGGAACTAAGCCTAATCTCCCTACCAATTTCCCTAATACCAATTTCCTAATTTCTTTCTACTGGTAACTGCTATTTATAAGCAGTTACTTCTAACTAAGTGTAACTGACTACCGTCAGTACAGGTTACAAGCTTATTCTATTTTTCTTTTAAATCTCCCATGAGTCCTTGCCTTATACACCTCTTGTATGGGTAGCCTAACAATACTCCCCCCCAAGAGAGCCACCTTGTCCTTAAGGTGAAAAGCTGGAAATTGCTGCTGTAACACTGCAGCTGTTTCCCATGTAGCTTCAAATTCTGGGAGATCCTTCCGTTGGATAAGGACTTCAACTTCCCCTGTAACAGAATTTCTAACTGCCTTCACTGCAGCAGGTTCCACCTTAAGTTCCAATTCATCAGTCAACATTGGAGGTAATGGTTGAGGTGTGATTGCTGGAGAAATGGCTTTTTTCAACAAGGACACATGAAAAACAGGATGAATCCTACAATCAGGAGGTAATTTCAGTTCATAA
>PYAF01005960.1:1321284-1337035 GCA_007407185.1 Glycine tomentella
CAAATTTTGATGTTTCATTCTTTGCACATTGTGTTTCAGGATAACTGATGTATTTTGCATTTCATTGTTGTCTTAGGAGATCGAAGAGCTTCTTAATTTGTCTCCTGAAAAGGTTCTACTAAAATGGATGAATTTTCATCTCCAGAGAGCAGGTTACGAGAAAACTGTCAGAAATTTTTCTTCTGATGTTAAGGTATACGAGTATTGGTAGAGGTATAAATTTGTACAATGGGAGTATTGATAAGTAAAAAATATATCTATTATACGAGGTACAAACATTGCATAAATGAGTATCATTGGGCCCCTATATTCAAAACAATCTGGGTACATTTTGTGAATTTTTGATGGTCAAAGGGTTTTTACAAAAAATTCAGTTCCATGTTGGAACTTGGGTGTCTCCTGGCCCTGCTTGTCCTTCATAATCTCATACTATTCACAAAGTATGGATGTTAAAATGTGGTCTTGAAAATATTGATTACTACTGTTCTCCCCCCAAAAAATCTTCATTGCAAATTTTGGATTTTTTACTTATTAACCTTGAAGTGAACCTGCTAAGGCTTCTCTGCTCACACACATAATGGTTGTTTGTACCTTGTATAATACATATATTTTTTGTAAATATTGTTGATGTATTCTTAAAAGGTAACTGTCACATATATTATTCTTAAGATGGGTAAATGAGCAACTTGACCATAAATATATTCATGCCCATACATATACACATGCACACCACACTTTGACACTAGATGCTTTTAGTACATATATACTTGAATAACAATCTCATTTACCCCACTTCATGGAATGGAAATATCTAAGTGTGTAATGCATGACCTAGAGTGGAAATGTGACCTTGACCATGTCATATTGCTTAATATATTTTAAGAGGTTGTTCACCCGGGGGGGGGATCCAATTCCAATTTTTCTTATGTTTGTTCCTGCAGAAATGCAATTTCTTCAACTCCCCACTCCCAACTTCTAATCCAATAGTGTCATAACTCATGAGAGTCTTGCCTCTACAATTTGAAATTGAATCAAGCTATTATCAATCCATTATCCTAATGTGTTCACACCCATTTATTTACAGGATGGAGAGGCCTATGCGTATCTGCTTAATGTCCTTGCTCCTGAACATTGCTGTCCGGCCACCTTGGATACCAAGGATGCCAATGAAAGGGCAAATCTGGTTCTTGATCATGCAGAGAGAATGGGCTGCAAAAGATACTTGACCCCAAGGGATGTTGCAGAGGGTACTTCAAACTTGAATCTTGCATTTGTTGCACAATTGTTTCATCATAGGTATGAAATGAATTGCATAGTTAATTTTATGCAGACTATCTGATAATTTAAACAAATGTTCATATGCATGTGCACTTATCTTTATTGGAAGATTCCTTGGTTTGGATATTGTGATCATAATCATCACATGATGCATTTGAGTGGTAGTAGGTAGCGTAAGTTGTGGGTATTGTAATGCATTACAACATTCCATGTTGACGTCAAGCAATTTAGTTGATGGGTTATCTTGAAGTACTTATGGTATGTGTTTGTAAACACATTCACAAAACTATATTGAGTTATTCTTGAGATGAAAGATCAAATATTCTTTTTATTTGGAGATCAGATTATAAGCCAGTATATGATTGACCTAGTCAATTTATAATTGTGTTCTTACTCTTTGGAAAATACTTCGGTTTAGCAGCATTACATATGTTAATTTCTGAATCTTGTTTTTTTCCATTTAAATGCTGTAGTTATTTAATTAGTGCCCTACACAATGCAGGAGTGGTCTATCTACAGACACTAAGAAGATGTCCTATGCTGAGATGATGACGGATGATGTGCAAACATCTAGAGAAGAGAGATGCTTCCGAATGTGGATCAATAGTCTTGGAATTTCTACACATGTAAATAATCTGTTTGAGGATGTCAGAAATGGGTGTGTGTTCCTTTTCTTAAACTGCATTTATTATTTTTGGCAAAATCTAAAGCCTTGTATGTGTAAAACTGTAAATTTTCTGGTTCTCAACATAATGACCAAATGATCCACCTGGCGCATGCGCGCGCGCCGCACACACACATGCATATATATCTTTGTGTCTATTTTCAATTTTCGAATAATTTTCCTGCTATCCCATGTTGGGAAAAATTAAATGAATGTGATATCAAAATTTAAATTATTAATTCACTAAGTTCTTATGTGTTTGATTTGTTTTACTTTATGCTTGTAGATGGATACTTTTAGAAGTGTTAGACAAGATATTTCCAGGATCAGTTAACTGGAAACATGCAACAAGACCTCCAATTAGAATGCCATTCAGAAAAGTAGAGAACTGCAATCAGGTCATAAAAATTGGTAAACAACTGAGATTCTCAGTAGTCAATGTAGCTGGTAATGACATTGTGCAAGGAAATAAGAAGCTCATTCTTGGTAATCTCTTCATCTCACTATAGCTTCCACACAAATGTTATGGATATAATTTTCTTTTTTATTCTTCTAAATTTTGTATGACCGATTTCCCACATATTTGTTTTAGCTTTCAATTTTATCTAAAATTTTTTTTCAGCTTTATTGTGGCAGCTCATGCGATTCACAATGCTTCAACTGTTGAAAAATTTGAGATCTCATTCCCAAGGAAAGGAGAT
Source organism: Glycine tomentella (assembly GCA_007407185.1). Lineage (NCBI taxonomy): Eukaryota > Viridiplantae > Streptophyta > Magnoliopsida > Fabales > Fabaceae > Glycine > Glycine tomentella. The sequence continues at coordinate 1,323,928 of PYAF01005960.1, forward strand.
TAGTGATGCTGATATCCTGAAATGGGTGAACAGAAAAGTGCAGAGCATTGGCAGAACTTCTCACATAGAGAGCTTCAAGGTTTTTTCCAAAATAAATTCTCTGTTTCATTTGCTGTTAACAATTCCCAACAACTGTAAACTTTAAAATAATGATTTATCGGTGACGAATTTTTGTATCTAATTTTTTGCACAGGATAAGAGCTTGTCAAGTGGACTCTTTTTCCTTGAGCTTCTGAGTGCTGTTGAGCCTAGGGTTGTCAATTGGAACCTTGTCACCAAGGGTGAAAGTGGTATGATTCCTTTTATAGGGATATTAAACTGATCCTTTGTATAACATGTAATAACTTGCTACTTTTTTCATCTCTCCTAAATTGGCTTAATTTGTTGTTATTGTAGATGATGAGAAGAGATTGAATGCCACTTATATAATCAGCGTTGCACGGAAGCTCGGTTGTTCCATATTTTTGTTACCTGAGGATATTATGGAGGTATGGTTGCCCCTTGCCACCTAAGAGTTTCATTCATATTTGCTACAAAACTTTATACACATACGTCTTCTTTGAATAAACTTTATAAGTACTTATAAGAGAAACAAGCAAGGTAAAATAATTTAAATTTCTCCCGTAAGTTAAAATCAAACTATACTCTTCAACTTTTATAAGAAGTTCTTTTATTCAAGTTCTCCAAAAGCTAAGTGCATCAATTGATTTAAATTTATGAGAGAAATTTAATTCCATTTATCTTATTTTCTTCTTCTTCTACAAGTACTTATGCATTCAAACAAGGCCAATAGGCCATCATGTAATAGGGAAATTATACCAAAAAATTTAAGTTGACACATTCTGGATTGAGTTTGTTTATGATGTGATTGATTCTCTGTTGATCTCATGGCAGGTTAATCAGAAGATGATTCTCACTCTTGCAGCCAGTATAATGTATTGGAGCCTGCAACAACAGACTGAAGAAACGGATTCATTTCCTTCACCTGCCGGCACTGCTACTACCACCACGCCCGAAGCATCCCCAGCACCTTCGGTGTGTGGTGAAGATGAAAGTTCCTCCATTGGTGGTGAATTCTCCAACTTGAGTGTTGACGATGCCACCTCTGACACCACAGCCACTTCTTCACAACCCGAGTCTGACAGCGTTTCTGCCGGAGATGAGGTGTTATGAGTCATCTAGTTGGCATAAGATGAGTGCTAAATGTTTTTTGTTAAAGGGAGAATATAATGAGTAATGACATTGCAAAGCTTAAGAAACACCTCCACCATGGTCTCAACCTTCAAAAAAGAAAGGGAAGTAAACATACCTATAGAATAGTAGATGTGAATAGTCTGTACAAAAATATCTTGTTCTTTGGAGAGAAATGCTTATTCAGAGGGATCAGAATGAATAAAGCTTGGAGGGGAAAAAAGAAATGAATGTGATCAATTCACGCAACTCCCTTATATTGCCTTTAAGTAGGTTCCTCTACTGTATTTACATTTTGTCATTCGTTACGTTATGATGGCCAACAATGATGACCATTTACCGTGTCTGATGAACAGAAAATTTATAATTAGCTCTCATTCATTCTTAAGGTTTAGGATGATAAAAGCATTGGAAAAAGATGAAATGCATTGTGAATGTCTCAAAGCCTTCACATCATTTTTCTGTCGATAGATTCGTTTAAACGAGTTGGATTTGTTGAGTTAATTTGTTTGATTTTTTTTTTTTTTGCGGTACAGGTTAGGTATTTAATCTAACAATGTTTTGACTTATCCGGCCCATTTAATCTGTCAAAAGAACATATGTGAATATGATTTTCTTTTTCTTTTAGGATTTATTAGTAATTGTCATTTTTGTTTTATCATGCTCGCAAAGAGGGAAATAAGGTTACTATTGACTAAAGGTTTGTTCTTTCAGTTTCTTTAGAATGAAAGTTGCTATGAAGTCCCTACTACTTCTATTATATTCTACTGACTGACTTTGTTTGATTAAGGTGACTAATTTTTGTAGTGAGCGCACTTAAAAAAAATGGATATTTTTCTTCTTACATGGTTTATTTCATACCCAATTATTAATTAGAAACTCTGAATTACTTAATTAAAAGACACAAGACACAAGTCGTTATGTTTAACAATTATCATATAAATAGTATTTTATGATTTTGTATTTTAATTTTATTAGAAATATTTTAGGGTCATGATAGTTAGAATATGATGGATATATGTATATGTGTGTGTGTGAAATTATTTTTATATTATCATTTAATCATAAATAATTATATATAGATTATTGACTTTAATAAATTACTTTTAAAATTATTTCAATAATAAATTTTAATTGATTGAAAATATAAATTTTACACTATTAATAGATACTTGTTATATTCTCATCTTATTTGTTTCCAATCTTATGTTATTATGTTCAAACCATTAAGGATATATTTGTTTAATTAATATTTTCAAAATATGGATCAATCATCATAATCGCAAACAAGATAAATCCGAGACTTATAAAATTACACTATTTTTAAGGACTTAATTGTGTAATATGCATAAGCCTCCTAAGATATAACAAGTTTTTTCCAATAACTTGGGACAGCATAGCTATCAAGTTTTTTTAATTTTATGAAATTAACCTAGGAATTTTCATAGAAAATAAAAGTGAAAAAGCACACTCACATATGAGAAAGGAATCACGTTATTTTATTAATGTGTAATAAATTCAATTAAAATGATATTAGTATGCATTAAAACAAGAAATGAACCTAATTAAAATATCACATTAATGTCATTAAAATGAGAATAATTTCAAGATAAATAAGGAGACTTGAAAGCTACTCTTATCCATACTCATGTTCATATTAATTTTAAAATAATTTTATAAAATACTAATTATTATGATATATTGACCTGTTAAAGTGTCTTATAAAGAAATACAGCAGTTTTTTAAAAGCTATATTTCCCTTTGATCAAGTTCACTGCCTGGGAAAGTGATAAATATTTGTCATGAAAAGTATAAAATGCAATGCATTCCCAAAACACAAACTGACTACAGTGTATTCCTAAATCACTGTTTGGATTGATGATGGCACGAAAAAAATATTCGGAAGGACTATATGTGAGGATAAAAGGAGTAAACAATCATTTTGATATCCGAATATGTAAATCAGTGATACTTTTATTTTTCGTAAGATTTAACACGATATCGATAGTTTATAATATTTACAAATTCTTTTCAATCAATCGAATTAGACCACCTTAATAAATTGGTGATAATTTAATCCTTTAAAAACAAAAATTTTGATTTAATTTATGAGTGTATAATAATTGCGATAATTATATCATGGTTAGTGCATCCAATTTAATAATAAATTAATTCTTGCACTTTATAACTTAAAAGTAAAATTGGTTCTAAAAAAAATTTAATATCTAATTGATCCTTGAACATCACAATCTACTCAGAAAATAATCTTACAAAATTGATGACCATACATAATTATCATACTTTTTATATATTTAATAATTAAATAAGAATTTTTCGTTCTTCATCCTTCGAGCGACTAAGGGAGCAAAGGATTTTTTCAGTTAGAATTTCAAAAGATATTTTAGGAATATAATGATTTTTAATATTTTTAAAAGAATTTTATGATTTAAGATTTTATAGTTTGGATTCTAATAGATTTGAAATATGAAAGAATTTTATAGATTTACAACATTTTAAAAGACTGTATAAATTACTAAACATTAATTTTTCTTATGAGAATTCATATGACTGAGCTGAACATCAGGCAGTGGCATTACGAATAATTAGAAGCATCCATTGGTAGTAGACAAAAAAGAGAAATACACTTAGATTGTTGTATGATTATGTAACAAATAAAGGATAAGGAAAACTTACAGCCACAAAGAATACACAATTGCTAACTTCAGTAATTAACAATCTATAATTGCGAAATGCGGTAAAAACGATTGGAGCTACAACACAGCACTGCGAAGAACACCACGATGTCGCAAAGACGAAGCCACACGGTGCTTGAAACCCTGACTCAGAATTATCGGGATCATAAACTTGAAACTGGGATTCCCGTGGGTGTTAGGAAGAAAATTAGGATTAGGGATTAAATTATAATTTTTGGTGCATTTTCCTTTTTTTAAAACTATCAAAATTTCATTTCAGGCAAATTGGAACTTGGAACAGAAAGTGTGTCCAAAATATACGATAAACCCCCAACCAATACAATATCCATATCTCACAAAATCACACACACACACACAAAAAAACTTTCGACGACTTAACTAACCCAAAAACACGTATATGGAAGAAAATCTCTTGGTAAACGCTACAAAACAGCTTATCTTTAATAATGAGGAGTTCATTGCAAAGAAACTCTCCTGCGCCATTTGCTGCATATAATGTTCAGTTAGATATTTTAATTGATTTTTAATAGTCGAAAAATTTGTTTAAGTATTTAAAAAATAAGTTTTAGTATTTTTTAATGTTTTTTAAACTTTTTTAAGTGAATTTTTTAAAATGGTAGTTTCTAATTTTTATTTTTTTTCAATTTTTTAATATATTTATCTAATTTTTATTATCTTTTTTAAATTTTATTATTATTTTATCATTTTATATTTTTCAACTATAATTAATTTTGTCAAATAATTATAATTTAATAAGTTAATTTTTAACTATTTTTAACTTGTAACTAATTTTTTAGTTAGATTTATCATGCCCATTATCACGCACGTGAAAACAGAAAGAGCACGTGAGATTGGAAGAAAAAGATTAGCCTATTGATGTTACCATCGAGAGAAATAACACGTGATAAAAAACAAAAGTCTTGACGAGAGTCAGAAAAATCTCATAGATTTGGATATGATTATTTGATGACTGTTATATTTATATATAATTAAAAAATTACATAAATTTATCAAATTTAATCAACAAAATAATCTATCAAAATTTATATAATTTTAAATATTATCTAATTTTGTTTTATTTTAAAAAAATCTTAATACTTAATTAAATATTATAAGATTTTACTTTTTAATGTTCGAAAATCTTGATTTAATATCTTTTAAGATATCTTTTATAAAAATATCTTTTAAAATCTAAATTGAATAATACCTTGATTATCACCTAGGAAACAAGGTGGCGTGTTTGAGTGAAGAAGAAGAATAGTGACGTGGTAGTCTCTGTGAAGATCGCAGCGCCAAAATTTTAGATTGTTTAAATCAATCTAAAACAAGGGTTTAAATCAAACTCACCACAGCTAACACCGTTTAGCTCCTTTCTCCTCACTTCTGCTTTTGCTTTCCCTTTCTCACGTTAAGGTTGTTTCACTGCTCCACCGTTCTCGCTGTTTCTATTTTTTTCTTTTTCTTTCCTGAACAATTTTTTCTGTTTTTCTCTATTTTTGTTTTTGATTTTAGGATATAGGGTTTTACTTGTTTCTCGAGCTTTATCCCCTTCATGTTTCCTTCTTTCTCGGTTGTTATCTGCTACCATTGCATGTTGCCTTTGGTTACACTCGTTCACGGATATGATTGTTCGTCATATACGTTTGCATTAACAATTACTCATTCCTTGATTTGATTCTTATTTTATTTTTGGTAATGGTTGTGGTTGGGTGTGTATAAAGGAAGGCTTTGGGATGAAGAGGGGTAGATCATCATCTGGGGACGATGAAGCTGAGACTGCGGCTGAGGTTCAGTCACTCTCTGTGTCAAATTACCACATTGTAGATGATGAGGACAATCCTGTATCTTTTTCTGTGTTGCCAATTCATTGGAGTGATTCTGAGAACTCTGAAGGCGCCAACAAAGGGATGGTGTTCATAGATGGGGACACCGATAATGGGCTGAAGAAGATTTTCATGCAAGTCACCGCGTGGAGATTTGATCTCTCCAATGTGAGACTCGAGATATCTTTGCTATCAAAGGATGGAAGGTGGATCAAGCTTCAGAAACCAAGGAAGGGGTTTCAGAATCAAATAAGGACCGTTATGATCACCCTTCACTTCCTGCATCGTGTGAAGAAAAAACGTCAAATGTCTGGGATATCTGTCTGGCAAGACTTGAGTAAGGATACGGAGTTGAGGTATTTTTTTTTTTTATCTTATAAACTTTCATTACCTGATGGTGATTTATGTAAAATTGCATTTCGTGATTTTTTGTTCTGTACAAATTATTTGTAGCTCTTATGGGGTTAAGCCTTCACAAAAGGACTTATGGGACCATGTGCCTTTGATTCGTGAAGCTGCCAAAAGGGACGCAGTCTTAGCTAAATCCAAGGTTTGTATTTCCCTCTCCACAGACACAGTGATGATGAATCCAGAAATTTTACGTTGTGGGTGCAATACTTACGTATATAAGGTTTAATTACTTATTTAGTCCCTATACCTTTATGAAATATACTATCTTGACCTTATAGGTAAATAAGTTTTTGTCTTTGGACAAGTAAATTTAATGCGTTTTGGTCCCTGCCATTAGCAGCGTTACATGGTGTTGATGTTAAGACTGCTACAAAACTACTTCTGCAATAGAAAAATTTGTAGCGGTTTTACACCAATAACCACAATTTTTTTGTAGTGATGTTATAGTAGCCAAAGTTAACAAAGTTAGAAGACAATTGATGATAGGAACCAAAACACATTAAATTTGCTTGTCCAGGAACTAAAACTTACAATTTTTAAAGTATAGGGTCAAAACAACAAAGTTCGAAATGGTAGGGACCAAATGAGTAATTAAACCTATATATAAATTTGTGGGGGGAAAACTCATAACATGGATTATTTTTACTGCATTTCAAAAATTTGTAATTGTACATTGTACATGTATATTATATTAAGATATTAAAAATCCTGTGGGGGCAGCTACCCTCAAAATTGCTCAAGCAGATCCCCCATGCATAGACATTGCAGTGTTAAACTGGAAAACTAGTATTTGCTTCTTCTCCTTCCTCAACACCCTTTTGGAAATTAATGATTCAAAATATCGTGAGTTTGACATTATACCCTAGTAATCAATCCTCTTGGTTTCAAGTTACAGATTACATGATTCTATTTTATTATATACTTCGATATGCTCAAGTAAATGATTTAGTTTCACAGTTAAATGACATTAGATTTTTAAGTAGGTTTTTAATGGAGTGTATCTGTCAAGACCACTGTTGTTAAAATTGTGAGTTTCCTCGGGAAATCGCACGATACCACGTTTCAAATGAGGGCCTCCGTGCCGAGTCAGAGGTAAAATTGTTCGAAGACAAAATCGTGATCTACACCGTAGTAGTGATAATTGTCGATCCACAGTGATCTTTTGTGTGCCAAAAACCAAGTTGAATTCACCTAACTCAGTTTCAAAATCCCTAAAAATGTTTTCGTCCCCATTTCAAAAGCGTTTCTCTTACCCTGCGTGAGTCGGCACGACCCTATCTGCTTGCTCCCTGACATCACCTAGTCATGACCCCCTTATTGTAATGTTGGATGTTAAAGCTGCTCTTCCACCATCAATCTATGCCACTGGCGTCGTGCCTGTGTTTTCCAAATGGAGCATTGTTTAAAATGCTTGATTTGCAAACGAGGCTCTTTTTTACTCATTACTCATCTTTAATTTTTTTTGGTACAACTACTCATCTTTAAATTTTTTTCTTTTCATGTGCCGTGAGTTCAGTTAAAGGTGCTATTGATGTTGATGTAGATGTTGTGCCATGAGTTCGGTTATGCATTATTATTATTTTGAGTGTTGCCAAATATCTCTTGAATATTTATCTTTTAAATAAATACTACCAGTAGCAAATATCTAAAATATAACAAAAAAAAAATTATACACATGCATTATATGTAGGTATTTTTAGTGAAGAAAGTAGGATCTTATGATTCCCTTGTTATGGTTTTTTATCTCCTTTCCGATCCTTGGTAAAATCTCGATTTTAACAACATTGGTCAAGACTTTAGGAGGAAGATGATAATTGATGGAATTCATGAATGGCAGTATGGCACTATCTTTTATAACAACTTTGACTTGCATTGTTGTCAGCAGAGGATAAAGAATGCATAACAATAAATAACTTGTATCAGATTGACTCCTTTTAAATTCATTTTAAGGAAACTATATGATCCTTCTTTGTTCTTTGTATTGGATGATGTATCATTGAGATTTCTAGTTTAAGAATAGTTCATGAAAGTGGATTGTGCATAACACCGAACTAGATAAGGTTTTTTGATCTCAGATACTGTCTTATCCTTAATAGTTTGCATTCTGCAGCGAAATGTTGGTCAATTGAACTCTCCGTTTCATTAATTTTCTCCATGTTTGTGGGATATGACTTGATTATTGTTCCCAACATGTGTACTTCATTTTAATGACAATTGCATGATGACTTAAACAGCTTTTGCTCATGGTTTTGGAGAAACTGAAGAGTCAAAAACTTCTTGATAAGGTCTGTTTTACATATTTATTTTTCCATCCTTGATTATTTTCTCTGATGCATTTTATTTTAGTCTTATTTATTTTTTAATTTTTGTGATATTTTTAAGGATTTTTTCTTCTTGATTTCAGGAAGTTAATGATTTGGCTCAACCTGGACTTACAGTTGTTGGAATTGACAGTGATATGATAGATGAATATAATGAAGAGTCAGAAGAAAGGGATGATTTGGATGTTTGTGCACTTTGTGACAATGGTGGTAATGTTATTTGGTATGATATTTTTTCATATTGGTTAACTTATTTTAATGGTCTGCCTCTGTCCTGTCTATCTGTCTAACTGCATATAATTTTGTTAAGAATTGTTGGAATGTGATATAAAATACTAACACTGTTTCTATTATATCAGTAATCAAGTACTTAACTTCTAATATAGTAAAACCAGCGTAACCCTTATCACAAAAGGTTAACAAACAAAAAAGTATCTAACAAAATAAGGAAACATCTCCAAAGATTGCTTCCTCAGTTAGATGACTAACTGATTCTACTGACTACAATATATTCTAAAGATATTGTAAGATAATCTGGAGTTATTATATATTCTGATAAATTTCTCAGAGTAAATTACATGTTTTTTTTATATTTTCTTCATAATTTTAATTTATTTAATTATAAATGCAGTTGTGACGGAGTGTGCATGAGGTCATTTCATGCTACTGTGGAGGCTGGTAGAGAAAATAGTTGTGTTTCTCTTGGTTTTACCCAGAAGGAAGTTGATGTATGATGGTGTTTTGTTATTTTTCTTTTATATTTTACTTGTCATTTTCCACTTCATATGACCATGTAGATATTTGTTTGACTGTGGACTATGGCATAAATTTGCAGGAGATCCAAAGCTTTTATTGTAAGAATTGTGAATATCATCAGCACCAATGCTTTGCATGTGGCAAGCTGGGATCATCTGATAAAGTTAAGGGTGCCGAGGTATAGCTTTGCCAAATAAAATAGTTCTCTTTATACTTATTGCTTGTTCATTCAATTATTTTTCCATGGTCGAATGATGCTCCACCTTATCCTTGTTAGTCTTTTTAATACAAATTATTTGTTGTTTACTTGTTTACAACTTTATAATGCATGAAACTAAAAGTCATTCTGGGAATTCACCTTTCAGGTTATTAAATGTGTTTCTGTGACCTGTGACCGTTTTTATCATCCACATTGTGTTGCAAAGTTACTCCCTCAGGTAGCTAAGCATGTTGCAGAGGATCTTGAGAGAAATATTGCTGATGGGGTTCCTTTTACTTGTCCTCTTCATTATTGCTGTGTCTGTAATGAATTGGAAAATAAGGTGGATCCTGAGTTGCAATTTGCTGTTTGTAGGCGTTGTCCAAAGTCATATCATCGCAAATGTTTGCCAAGGTTACTTCTATCTTATCATCTGTGTTTCTTGTCTTCTTTTATAATTCTAATTGATAGTGTCTAGAGGATTGATTCTCAAATTGCTTTTATCAGAGAAATTGCTCCTGACAACAAAGATAACAAAAATATTATACAAAGAGCTTGGGAAGGTCTTTTACCAAATAACCGCATTCTGATATATTGCTTGTAAGTGCTAAATGGATACTTTTTCTCCTTTCAATTTGTACTTGTTAATCCCCTATGTAATTGTATTTACCGTTACTTGGACCAGAAATCACAAGATTGATCTTGAACTTGGGACTCCTATAAGAGATCATATAAAATTCCCCAATATGAAAGCTACTGTTCAAAAAATTAATACTACTATTGAGCGGAAGGAACCTGCAACTAAAGAGAGGGTTATACTGAAGAAGAAAAATAATGACTTAGATAATTCATCTGGCAAAAGCATGGCTAAAGGATCTAAATTTGGAAAACTGTCTTCTCACAAAGTTGGTAGCAAGAAGTCTAACAAGATGATTTCTGGTTCAAATATCTCAAGAAAGCCAAAATCAAAAGAAACATCAAGGTGTTTGACTGAAAATAAGAGGTCAATCTCAAAGAAATCTGAAATGTCTGACTCTGAGCAAAACTATAACCAGCCTGCAATAGGTGAGATATATGCTCTCCAGAAAGAGGGTTTGAAGCGAATCAAGCATGACAATAAGGTCAATAATGTGATTACTAAGCCCCTGTCTGTCAAGCCTATCAAATCACTGAGTGTTGAATTCCCTCCATTGGATGCTGATTCAGAAATGAGGTAAATCTGTCTGACTACTGAATTATTATCTTACTATTGATCGTTTTTTTTTATGTCTTTCTTTAATCTTTGACACTGATAGAATTGTCTTAGATTCTTTTTTGAAACGTGAAAGCTGAAGCTGCATTGTGATATTCTTAAGAACTTAATAGTTAATACTAAAGATGTTTGCCTCCCTTGTAGATTGTTGGCTTTATTTAAAGAAGCTAGATCATCAATTATATTGGAGAGTGTCTTAGAAAAGCACACATTTGCTTCTACTCATACTCACCCATTGAGAAATGTTGTGGAGAAGACCATTACAATGAGGAAGCTGGAAGACTCAGTTAATGTACATAAATTTATATATTTCTTGCTATAGTGTCTCACTCTGGAATTTCTTGTAAGATTATATATTTTATCTTGCGTATATACAGGCTGTTAGAACAGCTTTAAGGAAATCAGAGAGTGGATGCAGCATTCAGGATGTAAAAGCAGTTTGTGACCCGGATGATCTGAAGCAGTTATTTAAGTGGAAGGTGCTTACTGCTTTACTTTTTAAATTATTTCCTAGATTTTTAATTATTATAACTGTAACCAAAATAGAGCAGGTTAGTTTATATGCATAATAATCATCAACGTAATGATGTAAAAGTGTGAACCTGCATGTGTATTGCTAGTGGGTGTGTCATCAAAGTTTGAGATTCTAAGGATTTGTTTTTTAATAGAATGTGTGGGTGTTTTTTGATCCATGTAGTTGATCAGGCATGGGAGAAGGTTATTGATGTTTGGTGTTTTGGCCTTTCATTACCCTAAGAATATTGATTAATGGTTGGTGTCTTTTTATTTGTTACTGTTAGAATGTAAGCTAGTTTTATTTTTGTAAGAATAGTCTTGAAAGGTTTAGAAAAGGATTTTTTGTGTGTATTCTGAAAAGCCTAAGTAGGAGCAGGTTCCCCTAGTCTGAACCTGTCTTTCTTCTTTCTTATTGTACTCTTCCTTTTATATATATATATATATACACACACACACACATACACAATCTGTGGTCGAGAGAATTTAACTCAGACCCTTCAACTATGTAGCCTCAACTTTAACAGTTACTGGAGAAAAAAAATTTCATATATCTTTCTTTTTGCATTGTGGTTATGGTGGTGGTGGATTTGATCAGTAATTATTCAGAGGAGATGTAGAAAAATCAGCAAAGTTGTGGGTTCTCCTTTTTTTTTTTTTTGCCATTGAGAGGTTGTGTTATGAAAACTTAATTAAAAGCTTAAAACTAATTGATGCCATTACATTATAATTTCATAGTGATATGGTAAGATAGGCAACCGCTTTATTAGCTTTAGCATTTGATATAATACTAATGTTCCTATCATTGTACAAAACTGATGATGGTTAGAAGATTTTCAAATTTTTTTAGAGATGATTCAATTTAGTAATCAGTAATCACAACTTCATTGAGTGAATTCCCTGTAGGATGAGCTGAAAATATATCTTGCACCCGTTCTATATGGTAACTGCTATACATCATATGGTCGCCATTTTACACTTGTGGAAAAGCTGGAAGGGGTACCTATTTATATTTCTACTCAACTTTATCTCCTATTCTTTTAGAAACTTAATTGGATTTCTGTACCATTGATACTCTTGTATTATATCTTTGTACTTTCTATTTTTTTTACATCCTTGGGTATTGTTGGGTTGGGAATATATGATGTCGAGCTTTTATATCCTTCTTCCTCGTTAAACCATATTATTGATTTAGGACTGCCCTTGAGCATGCACCATAGGGTTCTAGGTGAGGCAGATATCATGGATTGGAGAAATAGTAAGCCAATGCTATTTTGTTAAAGCAAAATTGGAGCTTGGCAGTATGGTAGGCACTTCTATGGAGAAAACAACAAACCAAATGCAAGTCTTCAGATGATGACCCTGCGGATGCTGGGAATGAGGGGGGTTTCTACACTGAAGAGTCTACAGGGATGGTGGCACAGTGGTTTCAGTGGCAGTGATGATGGTTTGAATTTCTATTGATTTTGGGGGTGGGCATAATTGGGATGAACCATCATCTTCATTGCTGGACCCTGCATTGATTGTGTATCAAGTACTATTGGGGATTATGCATGCGCTGCATTTTGCGTTCAAGAAGATTGTTCTAATTGTTGAGGCTAGTTGATTGTGGATTCCGATAAGGAAAAGGTTCTTGCCATAGTGGCTCTAATTTGCTGATATGTACCTTTTTAATGAGTTTGGATCAAATCCTGAAAAATGAATGATTGTTTTTAACTCCTTGACAGACGTATCAAGGATGAAAATCAAAAACTTTTGGTAAGGGATGAAGATGTAAGTGAAAGATGGTTACACTACTTTAACAATCTTTTTAATGGAAATGGTGACAAGAGTGAGGTGGAATTGGAGGACGTTTCTGATGATCTGAATAGAAGATTTGTGCGCAGAATTAATACATATGAGGTTAAAGAGGCTTTAAAGAGGATGAA
>PYAF01005960.1:1337135-1348256 GCA_007407185.1 Glycine tomentella
AAACCCTTTAGTAGTTCTATGTTCCAGTTGTTCCCTGTTTTAATTCTTTTCTTCTTCTTTTCTCTTCTCCTCTCACCATTCTTTTATTTTAACTCTGTTTCTCTCTTTTGCTTTATTTTCGATTTATCATTGGGTTCATCTACCACCGACCCCAATTAATTTGGGTTAAAGGTGCTGTTGATGTTGATGTTGATGTTGACAGACGTACCAATTCATAGGTAGTAATAAACGGTAAGACCAAGTGTCAAATCCACAAGGATTTTGCTTGGGCTCAGAGTTTGTATATACCAAATTTTAAGCAAAGGAATGAAGAAAAGTTTATATATTTTAAGGTAAAAGCGCAGAAACATAAATGAAAGACAAAAAACAGAGCAAGGTTTAAGGGACAAGAAAAACAAACACTTTGGGTGTAAAAATGACAACTTGGTGCAGATTTTGTAAAAGTGTTGGGTGCTTGGCCTACCAATAGTACTCTAATGTTAAGGATTTTTCACCATTTAAAGTTATTCCAACTATTACCTTCACCAACTAAACTACTCTAACTATGATCCCTTATGTGAAAGAGCCTATGTCACTTGATTTCACTCCTAACCCCTTAGAAAGCTCAATCAAGTAACTTGCTTTGAGAGTAAAGATGCATAAATAAGACTAACCAACACCATTTCATCTCTAGATATGGGTTACTTAGAATTTCCTTAAAGTTCTTATTGTAAAAACATTTTCCAATGATTAAAACACTATAACATACATGTATATGGGTGATCAAACCATAAACAAAACAATAAACATAGAAAGGTAGCAATAATATTGAAATAACATTTAATGGACAATAGAAATCATTACATCATAGAGTTTTTGGTCTCCAAGCCTCCAACAATGGGTAAGTTAGCCTCTCATGGCCATGAGAGACCTAAAACAAGAAGAAGAAACAAAGAAAATGGAGAACATGAAAGAAGAAGAGCTCCTGAAGTGACTTTTTTCACTAGAAAACTGCCCTAGGTAAACTCCCTTTGTCCAATGGAACAATGTCCCTTTTAACCACCTTAGAAACGCTATACTATCATCTTTTTCAAAAAGTCATCACGCGCTAAGCCTACATGTGCGCATTAAGGGCCATGCAAAATACAGCTGGCTTAAGTGACAGCGCACTGAGCCTGCATGTGTGCTCAGCGCGCACATGCACGGTACAACTAGCTTGAGAAACCACCAGATGCTTGACATGTGTTTCTCCAAGTTGGGCTTCTCGCATTGAGTGCGCATTAGCACGCTGAGCGAGCTGCTCCAATTCTTCACACATCTTCAAGCCTCTTGTTGTTGTACCAAAACTCTACAAAATAAGGCTAAACACTATCAAAATCACTAGCTTTAACCTTCTTAAGCTAAAAATTCAAAAGAACCTAAATTTCTATCTTTTTGTATCAAACAGAGCATTAAAAGAGAAGAAATGAGATAATTGCTATGTAATTTAAGTGCAAAAACTAAGTATGCATAATAATTATCAATTGTTACGGTAATTGAGCTTATTAGAGAGAGAGAGGGAGGTTAGGGAAACAGTTGGGCATATGCAGTTTTTTCTAAAAGCTCATTCTCCCAGCTTTTTTTTTAAAAATCTACTTTTTTTCCCTTTTTCTTTTATAAATAATAGCTATTCAACTTTTTAAGAGCTTTTAAGAAAATGTATTTCGTCCAGCTTCTTGTAAGGAAAAGAGAAGCCTTAAAAAATTGGGCCAAACACTACCTTAGTTAGATATGATACTGTCAGGTAGTTCTGAGTTGGGATTTAATGGTCACGGAAATGTAATCAATAATTAGACAAATGCAATGTTCTTAAGAGGGGGAGAGTTGTTAAGTAAATACTTCATGCCAAAGCCTAACCAGTCTAGGAGGTTGCCAAGAATTTGCCTTTATAATTGTATCTCTTAGTATGTAGGTGTATTTGGGTTTCACTGATGGCCACTAATTACTATATGCGCTGGTTTCCTCATAAAAGCAAAGGGTACCAAAGAGGAACATGCTTAGATATGACCATACTTTTTTTTATCATGTTCAAGTGAATTTCCATTTTAGCGAACATATTCATTGTTTTCATACCAATTACATTTAGTTTGCATGATACCTATGTATCCATATTAATAATTATAATTACTTCCATCAAGCATTGCTCAAAGAATGATTTATACATTTGCAGATTGTTGATAAACTTCATTGGTATGTCCAGAACAGTGATACGGTAGGCACTCTTGTACTAGTGCACTTATTTCAAATCCCTCATCTACGTTAGCATAAATTTTGTCATTAGTTGATCTTTTTTATTATCTGAAGCTGGGTGAAGATAATAACAGAGTTGGCACTCTTCCAATCTTTAGTTTCTAGTTTCTTGGGAAATTTGTTGCTAAACTTTATTTATGTATTTTCTAGTCAATGATTCAAGGGAACTAAATGCTGCCTGGCTTTTGAGTTTTGACAGTTCTCTCTCTGATTCAAGGGAACTAAATGCTGATTTTCTTATCTTGAATTTTAGACAGTATACTTGAAACCTGGTTTTACATTTCTACTGTTTTCTTACATTAGATTTCTAGAGTATGCTTTAATTTTCTTTCTATGCCATTTCTATTCAATAAAATATTTGATTTTCCTCATGAAATTTTCTGTCTTATGGATGACCATTCTTGACATTATTTATCTATTTCTGATTGATCTTGAATACCTGATTGATCTTGACCATTCTCCTGAAATTTCAGATTGTGGACTTCTGCTGTGGTGCTAATGATTTTAGCATCCTTATGAAGAAAAAGCTTGAGGAGAATGGGAAGAAATGCTCATACAGAAACTATGATTTACTTCCAACAAAGGTAGATATACTTTACAAGTTCTCATTGATTTAATTGTTGTAATTCAATTTTTGCTTTCTGACATTGCACCATGCAGTGATTGATTCTAAATTGACTGATTTTTTGCTTTCAAATGTTGAATCTTTTATGTATGAGTTTGTTCTTGTTACATCTTTTGTTATTGTTCACTTTTTGCTGCTGCCCCATTGTATTAGATGATACCATCTTTAAATATTTCTTGGTTTGTATGATATTTAACTATGGTACTTATGGGTCTTTGTTTTATAGTCATATTTGCTTTTTAAATTTCATCATTCCGTGTATGATCTATAGGTTTTCCATTTTTTATTTTTATTTATTTGGTTCTTCTATCTATATTGATAACCATCATTCTCATTGAACTGATGAATAAAGAAAGAATAATAGGCTATTTCATTGAAACTTAGTGAGCAATTTGCCTGGGAAGAATTTTACCTAGTACATGTAATCATCAAAAGGACATGCCAATCTGTCAGCTGATTGTTTCCTTAAAGAGTGTGCCCTTTAATTCTTGGGAGAACTAACGATTTATTATAATTTCACCCAATTTTAGTGAATGAAGATAAATTCGACTATAGTTAGATGATTATCTTATTGTTTTTTTATGGGCTTTCTCTTTGTCAATAACAGAATGATTTTAGTTTTGAAAGGAGGGATTGGATGACTGTCCAACCAACCGAGTTGCCAACAGGGTCACAGTTGGTAAGAATTTTCAATTGCATGGTTGAGATGTAGTGCATGGATATTCACAAAACCAATGAACTAGTTAAAAATTTCTTTTTACTTCTGGAGCAGATCATGGGGCTCAACCCGCCCTTTGGGCATAATGCAGCATTGGCTAACAAGTTTGTAGATAAGGCTCTTGAGTTTAAACCAAAGCTCGTAATTCTTATAATACCACCCGAGACAGAGAGGTATGGCCTTTTTTTCATTGCCTATAGACTCTATACAAGCCTCCTGACACTACCTTAGAACTGTCATTTCCTGTTATTGAAAATAATATTTTTTTAAACCTTTTCACCATTGTTTTCTTGCTTGTCACAGGCTTGATAAAAAACTATCACCGTATGATCTTATATGGGAGGATGAGAATTTTCTATCAGGCACGGTTAGTCTCTCTCTGTCTTTCTACCTGCATGCAGCGATGCACTCACACAAGATGGGGATCTGCTTATTCAATAGCAACTCTTATTCAATACCTGCATGCACTTACACCAATGAATTACTTTTTTTAAAATGCAAATTTAATCAATCTAACCATTGAATCATGTCATAACACTGTGATGATCATGCATGTCAAATTTAAGATCAATTAGGCATTTATAAGTATATCTAATATAATAATTGATATTTATTTATATTTTTAAAGTGTATCATAAGTTAAAGCAATTTATCAATCTTAAATTATATGAAATTTATGAGCATGATCTACCTTATGTAAACTTTCAATCCCAACATTCGATACTTGGAAGTTCAATGGTGCAATCTAACTGTATCAAGTCTTGACCCCAAGACTAATTGGATCCCCACTCACGTATATTGCAGTTTTACTGTGAATTCAAGTTATTTTTTTCATGGATGCATGTTAGTTGGTAACCTAACAGCTTTCCTTTTTCCTGTTTGTTGCCCTTTTTACAGTCATTTTATCTACCTGGATCAGTTGACAGACAAATGGACCAAAGGAATGCAAGGCCACCTCTACTATCCCTTTGGAGCCGCCCTGACTGGACTACTAAACACAAGGTCATAGCCCAAGAGAATGGTCATGTATGCAGCCAGCTTGAAGTATTAGAGACAAAAGGCGTTAATACTGACACATTGGCGGGTGCTGATCATACTGCGGATGGAAATTATGCTGCCAATGTAACGTCAAATGATAATCAAGAAGATCAGGCATCTACTAGTGAAGGTCAGAAAATCTTACATTATGGTAATATTGACAAAGAGTCTCAAGAGGGACAGGAACATAGGACGGGCAAGTCACTGCAGAAGAGAAAACGCGTCAAGGAAAATAATAGAACACAAGTAGGTGTGGTCTCACCAGCCAAAAGCCAGGCTGTAAATGAAATGCCTGATGACCATAGTCAACTCAATCCAATCAAAGGAAAATCCTCAGGTGAAGAAGGTCTTAAGCCCAAATCTGATGCGGTTGGTGACGGTGTATCTGGTCACGTTCCTTCCTGGGGCCACTCGAGAAATAATAACGAGCAAGTAGTTTCAGTGACAGAGTCATCTTGTAAGACGAATACACCAGCTATTGGACAATGTGAACCTTGCCTAGGTAATTTAAACCATGTCATGAGAAGCTCTTTGGGTTCTGAACCTCGTACATTCAGTACAAGTGGCAGTCTTGGACACAGCGTACCCCAATCTAGATATGGTGGTGGGGGTTTGCATGGTTTTGCTTCTGGTCCGAACTATGCATATGCAAGCCAGCATTCGTGTGGTTGGCTCGAGGAGTAGTTACTACAGCTGTTACATATTTTTTTTCCCTTTATTTCTGCACAATATTGTGCATAAACTGATCAAGGAAACAAGTCTCTGAATTGATTAGGGTAAACAATAGCTTGTGAAGTTTAGTAGGCTTGACTTTAACAATTTTCAGCGTGCAGTAGTAAAATATTTAGGAGTGATATAGTGCTCCATTCAGTAGAGAAGTTACAACAATTAATTTTTAACTGGTAAAAATTGGTTTAAGTATATGTTGGATCTAAGGTTATGTTATTATAATGGAAATGATCAGATATTCTGTTTGAACCGTGTTAAATTTGAGTCTTGTTTATGGCAGAAATGCAAGCCGTGCGCATTTTGCTTCTCCCTCGTGTTTTGCTCTTCACAATAAAAAAATATAAATTCAATCATGTGGGGTGCTCTCGTATCCAGTGTATATAAATTCGATGCTAAATTATGTTTTAATTATGTAGTCCTCATCAGAGTTTTAAGACTCGGACCAACTTGACTGGTTCGATTGATCGAACTGCGACTCGGTTATAGAATTGGATCGAGTCATAAGTTCGATCGACAATGTTTTATCCAAATTGATCCGGTTGAATTTGTGGTCGAATTAGTGATCAATTGACTGAGTCATTTATCTTTTTTTTCATTTTGTTTTATTTTAATTTTTTTGAGTTAAATTGATCTTTTTATTCATTGTTGAATATTTTTTTTGTCGCAATTGTATTTTTTGTTGAGTTAAATTAATTTAGAAGTGACTACAATTGTGATTGAATTACGGGTGAAATTGTTGAGTTAAATTAATTTATATTGATGTGATATGATTATGTTTGATTTTAGTGTAAATATTGATATATACTATCATTGATATCTTTGATGCTAAAGATAATAGTCATTTATTAACTTGTGATATTTATATTTTTAAGACTTGAATTTCAATGAAATAGAAAAAAACTTTAAAATATATATAAAATTTTTATATTTTTTTATTACAAATCGAATCATGCAGAACAATTAATGCACAACAATTAATGATTCACCGATTTAATATAGTCAGTAATATGACCGGTCAATTATTGAACCCATTTTTAGAACTATGATAGCAATGTTAGAGTTGAAAATAATACTGTATAAATTTTCTATTTTATATAAAAAGAGTTTTAAGTCTAATTTTTAACGTCTCGTAAATTTGTACCCGTCACCATCAATCACTTTAACATGTACAAATTAAAAATATAAATATGTACTATGCGCTACGGTCCGAAAATTGTTGTTGGTCGATAACAATTAATAAAGATGTCTCTTTCCACGGGTGCCCCCATTTTCCAATGGCACCAAAAACAAAGAGATTAGAATTCAGGCGAGAAGGGGATCAAGGCAAAGAAGAATAATAGAAGTATCAAAATGGGAAGCCAAAAATGTATGGAAATGGAAGGAGAAATCAAGAGCTTAATCAAGGTATGGATTTCAATCCTAGCCTCCCTATGTTACTGTTATTTCATATCATCAAGGGTACCCAAAGGATTGTTGAGGTTTTTGTCCCTCTCCCCAGTGTTGTACCTATTCATCATCCTACCTC
Organism: Glycine tomentella; assembly: GCA_007407185.1. Taxonomy (NCBI): domain Eukaryota; kingdom Viridiplantae; phylum Streptophyta; class Magnoliopsida; order Fabales; family Fabaceae; genus Glycine; species Glycine tomentella. The sequence continues at coordinate 1,344,039 of PYAF01005960.1, forward strand.
TTCAACTCACCACTGTCCTCCCAACAGGTGTCACTGCCTTCTTCATCACTTGGCTCACCAACTCCAAACTCCTCCTCCTCACTTTTGATTTGGGCCCTCTCACACCAAACTCAAACTCCCTTCTTCACTTCCTCTCTTTTGCTTGCCTCCCCATTAGACTCACCCCCTTAAATTCAAATTCAAACTCAAAATCAAAATTCAAATTGCATTTCATTATTTTTCCAATCAAGGCCTTGCTTTGCAGTCTCTCACTCATAAGCCTTAAAGACCAATACAAACAAAAACTTCACCCTACAATTATTTTGGGCATATATTGCACCCTTTTGTATCTTTTAATGGATGTTGTTTTGGGACTATGCAACATTGTGGTCAATGCTGCATTTGGGATTGAGCTTCAGTTGCCATCTGATGACCCTTATTTGTCAACTTCTTTGCGTGATTTCTGGGGGAGAAGATGGAACCTCATAGTAACATATACTCTGCGTCACACTGTATACAATCCCGTGAGGTCATTATTAATGTCCAATACCGTGTTGGGCCCCCAGTGGGCCTCGGTGTCCGGAGTCATGGCAACTTTCTTGGTTTCTGGTCTAATGCACGAGCTGATATTCTACTACGTCACACATGTTAATCCCACGTGGGAGGTCACGTGCTTCTTTTTGCTCCATGGTGTGTGCGTCGTTGCGGAGTTTGGTGCGGTGAAGTGGTTGGGCTGTAAATGCAGACTGCATTGGGCCGTGTCTGGGCCCATTACGGTGGCGTTTGTGATAGTCACTGCCGCGTGGCTCTTCTTTCCACCGTTGATGCATGATGGCACAGATGAGAGAACCATCAAGGAGTTCAACAATGTAGTTGAGTGTGTGATGGGAAAATTTTACTAGTCCCATTTCATTGAATATTATATGTTTCTATTATGTCAAATTTTCCATTATTCACACATGCATAAAAAATACAATGAATAAAATCAATCTTAACAAATTAAAAAAAATAAAACATTTTTCAAGTGTGGCGTTTTAATATATACAAACTTGTACAATCTTCATGCATATTTATAATTTTATCGACTCAATGATGGATTTACAAGATTAATACATGCATACAACCTATTTGAATAAAAAGCTCATCTCTTTTAACTTCAATTTCTCACTATACCCAAATCTCTATTTAACGTATATCTTGTTCACCCAAGCAACACGGCGCATTTGGTCTCCATTACTCATTGCACCCTAATATTATCACCAAATCAATTATGTAAGTAATTTCCCTCGATTTAACGACAATACCATTAATCAATTTCTTAATCGAAAACAAAACTTCTATCTCATCATAATTAATGGAATTTGAGATCATTTCTGGTCTTGTGTTATGTTTTTCAAATTGAATGACATTTAATAACACAACGTAGGCACTTCTAAGACTTAGAAAAAATTTACTCACTCCCAATAGATAGCAAATGTGTGGTCAATAAAGTAATGAGAGACTAAGTAAGTTTACTGAAATTTTTATTTTAGTGCCACATTTTCTTTTATGTTCGATTTAAGTACCTATTGTTACGACTTAAATGACATATCATGTTAGAGTTGACTGAATTATTTTCCAATGTAGTTCCATGTCATTTATCCTTATTTCTCAGTTTGGTTCAACTCAACAATCACTGTGGGAATCATTTGTAATTTGCTATATAATTTATAAAGGGTAATGATAATTGTTAAATATTTGTAAAGTGTATTTTTCTCTTCAACATGACCGTATTTTGTTACTTAACAATAGGAGAGGATTCACATTCGATGCAAGCATTAATCAATTGCAAAAGAAAACATCTTCACCTCATACTAATTTCGGTTACCGTTTACTAAATAGAAGGCTTCTTTTTCATTTTTTTTACCATATGTATGTATGTTGGCTCTATGGAAAACATTATAGCCGAAAATAAATAAAAAATTCATGTGACGTCTCATAATTCATCACGTTTCTTATAATTGGTAATGACCAGAGCTTCCTTCTTTTCTACAGGATCATACATAAGACCATGATAGCATGAAAATATCCTCTCATCAATTTATATATATATATATATATATATATATATATATATATATATATATAATATAGTAAAACCAAGATATAATTTTCTTGTATCAACTTATTTCACCAAAATGAATACTTAATACCACTATACTTATGGAACGAACGAGGGTTGAATACAACAATTGTAACATGGGGTAATGCCCGCAATGGAAGATCCAACTGAAACGTCATTATCCAACAAGAATACATACAGATCCAACCAGAGGAAACACTAAATGATTTATGAGAGCTGAAATCAACTCCTCTCCAGTGTCTAACTAGTGATTCACATTCTGAAGAGTTGCTCTGTTTATACAGAAAGTTATTCACCCTCACTCAAGATAGGTGCTATGAGCGGTTTCATCTGTGCCAGATATACAATCGCCCACCTGATATAGCAAATGAATAGCCAAAGTAAGCAAAAAAAAGAAAGACAGCTTAATGGAAAATAAAACAGGAAATGGATATTTTTACCAGTTGGAATTACTACTGAACTAAAGGAAAATGTAACCATAAATTAATGAACCAAAGTTTATCAACTCAAGGCAGGCATATTTAGAGACGATAGAATTTGGTATTCCCCCTTTTCCAAAAAAAAAAAAAAAATCTAATTCAGCAAAGCATGTGTTCATTCCATCAAAAGGCCATTTTCCCTCCTCCCTTAATCAGGCTGAACATACTGTCAGACAGCTAGTAAGTAGTTATATCAGAGAAATGATAACTTTTCAAGCACTTGGCTTCTTGATTCAGAAACTACTCACAAGTTTTTATGCATTTCCAGTTAACATCACTACAATTTATATTACAGTCAATTTTCGTATCAAGCACAAGCCAAAGCTTCCCATCATATATCCTTTGGTCTCCTTGTTGAAATATGGCAGCAAACAGTCCCATCTTACGACCCAAGTAAAGCACCAAAGGCATGGGTATGCCTAAACATATCCTGATTTTGAAAAGTTCACCTATTCCTCTTCAATTACTTTTGTTTGGTACAGCACACATAATTCAACTAAAAAGTACTCCAAATTCATGGTTATGGAGAGTAAAAGTACAGGTACACAAACGGCTTCAACAGAACTGATTATGTACACATTCAGCCAGAGAAGTTATTCATTTAGGAAAAAATGAAAACTTAGTTTTTAGTGTATTCCTTTTTCTATTTGATCAATAGCTTGCTGGGGCAATAAGCTCAGGAACAGAACTTTTCAGTGCAGCAATTCCCACTCTAACTTGATGAAATTAAAAGAACTTGCAAATCAAACGTGTACTTACATCATCCAGCAGCATGTTGTTGCAGTAAGAACCGAAGTTAGGTGAAATCTGCAACGGAGTAATAAGATATTAGTTCATACAGAGAAGAGAGAAGAGTAATTTTGTGAGAGGAGACAACAAAATTGAAGGAAGCAAAGCATAATACAGATTGGCGGAAGGTCCTCTGTTGAAACAAATTCTGGTACAAAGGGACGCCACAATTCCAATCACTGCGAAAACTAGCGTGGTTACCGAGAACCCCATATCGGATCCTAATTCCTGCGAGAACAAAAATTAAGAACGTGAGAGTGAAAAGGAAACCAAACGACACAACATTACATTTACATTACCCCCTTAGTGCCGTAATCCGACGTCGTATTAGTGCTCAGAAGCTTCTGAGCAATCTGGTTTGATTTGATCACCTTGCAGTCACGCATATGGCCATATGGGCCCATCTTATTCCCTCCTACTTGGACATGAAGGTGTAAACCAGAACATTTTCCAGTTTAAAATTTTAACTTCTTGATTTAAAACTCTACAAATAAACATGTATTAAAAAAACTAAAAACCTCCACGAATAGTTCTTTAACTTACTATTCCAAATTTTCAAGAATAAAATTTCGAATCACTACATTAAAATGTAATAAAATTTCCAAGAGTAAAATCTAATGTTTCAAAAATAGTATTTACCCTACCAAAAAATTTAATCCATATTTTCAAAGATTAAAGTTTTTAAAATAAAATCATCTAACTTGAGCTTTTTAATCTCAAAATTATTATTTTTATTCACATAAATCAAATAAATATATCAAAAAAATTATAATAACTCATGCATTATATTTAATCAACTAAATTAAACATGTTGATTCTAAATCTCAATCTACTCTTATAAATTAAAAT
>PYAF01005960.1:1348356-1365285 GCA_007407185.1 Glycine tomentella
AATGAAAACTTTAGGTGTATTGAATCTCAAATAAGACTCTGCATAGTTTTATTTTTATTTAAAAAAACTATGTTATAAAATAATATTGATAAGATTTAGATCATGTTTAACAAAACTAACTAAAAATTAAATGATAACTAAAAATTACAAGTTTTTAAATTAGCTTATTAAATCATAAATATTAAGCAAAACTATTTGTTAAAATAACTAAAAAAATATAAAATGACATAAATACACATATTTAAAAATAATAATAAATAAATAAAATGAAATATTTTAAGAATAAAAAATAAAATATAAAAAGTTAGAAAATAGTGTTTTAAAAAATATTAAAAAATATTTTAAAAAAATTGTTTGACAAATAGTCAAAGCTTTACAACTATTTTAAAAAATTATAAGCCTGTCTAAATGCTTTATTATACCAGTTACGATTAACAATAGCATTTGAGAAAAAAAAATGATATACCAAGAACGTTACTTGACGCTCCAAGAGATACTAATAGATTAATTAATAGAATTTTTTTAATATCCCAGTATAAATAAATAAATTTTTAATATTAACAATTAGATTCAAATTTAATATACTACTAAGTTTTCCATGATTTTTTCAAATATTTGAAATTTGACTAAAATATAAAATGCCATCATTTTAAAACAATGATTAAACCTTATATCTTAATTAAATTTTTATTCATTTTTAATTATAAAGGCTACAATTTATTAAATAAAAATAGAAATAAAAACTTATAAAACAAAGAAAAGGTTATAGAAAAATATTTGATGGCATGTCATGTACATCAATTAAATTGGAGTGAAAACGGCGTCGTAGTTTTCTTTCCGTGACGATGAGCCGTTATTAAGTAACGTCCCTTCGTCTGGTTTAAATCTAACCAAGTAAACAAAATCCATTCAAAATTGGAGGGTAATCAGCTTCAATTTCTTTCCATTTTGCCCTAAAACCCTAACATAATAAATAATAATAATAATAATAATAAAAAACCCATCGAGAGTGAGAGAGAAGGAAAAAAAAAAAATGGCGATGCTTCATCCTCTCACAAACCCAAACGCAAACGAGCTTCTCTCACTCTCATGCTCTTCTATATTCCACCACAATGCACTCACCACCTCCGTTTCTCTCAACCCTAGAACAACAAAAATTGCTCCTCAACGCCTAAGTCGTCGTTTCGGGTCCGTGAAATGCTCTTACGCTTACGTAGATAACGCCAAAATTAAGGTTGTCGGCATCGGTGGTGGCGGCAACAATGCCGTTAATCGCATGATCGGTAGTGGTTTGCAGGTATTGTCTTTGCTTCCCAATTTGGAACATCGATAACTGGTTATTATCAAAATCGATTTTTTTCAATGGTTTCTATTTGTAGTGACTTTGGTGCTTTGCTTCTTGTGTTTGGAGGTTACACCACTTTAAAATAGTTATTGTACAAGTGTAATAGTTATTAATAACAGTTCTATTTACTTCTTCTTTTTTTAATCTTGATAGCACATTTTGGAGTCACTTATTTAATCCAATGTTAATTTGTAGCTAGTGGCATTATTCTCTAAGATAAAATACCATTTGTGTTTGGACAAAACTTAGATGTAGTTATTTACTTATTTAGGAGATCTTTGTCCAGTTAGAATTAGAGTTTCACCTTGATAGTTTGCTTAATAAATGCTTACATTGGATGTCAGCATAGGTTGCCAAGGTGAAACTCCAATTCTAATTGGAGAACGACACAAAAGCACCTAAAGAAATGCATCTAGTTTTTTTTTTTTTCCACCTTTGTGTTTTGCTGCCACCAAACCAAGTGAATAATGCTGATGATATTGTGGAATTCTGCTGCATTTTTAATCAGGGTGTAGACTTCTATGCGATAAATACCGATGCTCAGGCACTGTTAAATTCTGCTGCTGAGAACCCTATTAAAATTGGAGAAGTTCTGACTCGTGGATTAGGTCAGGCACTCTACTTGCATAGTTTTTGCTATTATGTGATTTGTTTTTGTGGCTACTGTCTTGTTTCTTTGCTGAATTTTTTGAGAAATTGAGGGGTGGCCTTTGATTCAAATTGCCTGATAATGATGCAGGTACGGGTGGGAATCCACTTTTGGGGGAACAAGCTGCAGAGGAATCAAGAGATGCTATTGCCGATGCTCTTAAAGGATCAGATTTAGTGTTTATAACGGCTGGGATGGGTGGGGGAACTGGGTCTGGTGCTGCCCCAGTTGTAGCCCAAATATCAAAAGAGGCAGGTTACTTGACTGTAGGTGTTGTTACCTATCCCTTCAGTTTTGAAGGACGTAAGAGATCCTTGCAGGCAGGTGTCCTGTTTTCTCGTTATTTGGGAATGTGACTACTGAAAGTTTTACTCTTAATTAATACTACCTTCTTTCTTTAATATGTTGAAAAATATCACTTGTCTTCTTCCTTTGCAGTTTATTTTATCCTGGTTACAAGTGTGTTTGGAAATTCTTTTTTTGACATTATTTTGAAATGAATGGATTTCCAAACACACTGTATAATTTGTTATCTAAGTTATGTGTCATCCAGTATATATAATTTGTTGTCTGAAGTTTATTTTATCTAGCAGATAAGAATCTATGGTTCATCTGAAACTTTTAGTTTGTGTTTTGAAATCTAGAAAATAAATCTCTAGTTTGCATTTGGTTTTCTTCAGGCCTTTGAAGCCATCGAAAGGCTGCAGAAAAATGTTGACACACTTATAGTGATTCCAAATGACCGTCTGCTTGACATAGCTGATGAGCAGATGCCTCTTCAGGATGCTTTCCGTCTTGCAGATGATGTTCTACGGCAAGGAGTACAGGGAATATCAGACATTATAACAGTGAGTTGATTGGCAAACTACATATTCATATTTTTTTCTATTCAGACACTAGAACATGATCTAAGCTCCTTGTTGATCCCATAAGATCAGTAACTTGCAAAGAGAAAAGGGAAACATAAAAAGCTTGAACTATTCTCCACCTACTTGTTCCTTAGTTCTTTTGAGTGGTCACTGGCTCACTTCTCCTTCATAATTGGGCATTTTAGCTTTGCATTCATGTTAAGGGTAGTCCATGCTTTTTTTTTTCTTCTTTTCTGGTCATTATAAACTGGTGTGCCTTCTTGCAGGTACCTGGGCTTGTCAATGTGGATTTTGCAGATGTAAAAGCTGTGATGAAAGACTCTGGGACTGCAATGCTTGGAGTAGGTGTTTCCTCCGGTAAAAACCGAGCAGAAGAAGCAGCAGAACAGGCTACTTTGGCTCCTTTAATTGGATCATCTATTCAGTCAGCTACTGGGGTAGTGTATAATATTACTGGAGGAAAGGACATAACCCTGCAGGAAGTGAACAGGGTTTCTCAGGTATTTAAAGATTGTCACCACTTGCTTAAGAAACATTTTGTTATTCCTTTGATCTTGTGAATTTGTTGCAAAACTAACCATATAATGTTTATTGATTTTTGTGTTTATAATTTCATTTTTCAAGTAGAGTGCTTCAGTTTTTTGTTATGTTGATATTTTTGCATTCATTTTACCGTAACATGTTTAAAAAAAAATTATGAAGTATTATTCCTCTGGAAATCATCTAGTCAAGAATTTTAGATAGCTAACCAACCTTTCACTGGAAGAGAAAAAATAAGGAAAATATCAATATTCCCCTCCCTCAGGGATCTGTTTTTCTTATGAGTTTGTGCTGTATTTTGCCCTTTGCTGTATGGTATATTTACTGGGTTGACTCCTACCTTTTCTTTGTATTTGCCTTGTCCTTAACACGTGTAATTTTTATAGGTTGTGACTAGTTTGGCTGATCCTTCTGCCAATATTATATTTGGGGCTGTTGTTGATGATCGCTACACCGGGGAGATTCACGTGACTATCATTGCAACTGGCTTCTCACAGTCTTTTCAGAAGAAGTTGCTAACAGATCCAAGGGCTGCAAAGCTGCTTGACAAAGTGGCTGAGGGCCAAGAAAGCAAGACAGTCCCTCCTCCCCTCAAGTCCTCAAACAAGGTTGAATCTAGACCATCCCCGCGGAAGCTCTTTTTTTAGTTTTATTTTTGCTTTGCTTGGTTCTTTTACCCTTTTTCATTTTTCCAATTATTTTTATTATATTATATTGTAGTCATTCTGTAGTACAATGATCTTGATACTTAATTTAGTGAGATATCATTCTCTTGATGTTCTTTCCCCTCCAATGTGCACTATTCTTTTCAAATTTAAAAGCGGTTTAGTTTGAGAATATGTTGTGATTTTATTTTCCCTTTTAAATTACAAAAGTGAAAATAACCACTTTAACCTTCGACGACATCTAGATTAGTTAAATGTATTCTATTGTCATGTCTTCACACATTAGTTAAATGATGATTAAGCATTGAGGAATTCTAATAGCTAATGTGTGAAGACCTGACAATAGAATACATTTAACTAATCTAGATGTCGTCGAATGGTAATGTGGTTATTTTTATAAGGAAAATGTTATATTGATTCTTTGAATGATCAATGCAGTTGAGAAAAATATTCTAGAAATCATTACAAATAAAGTCTTGAATAGCTGAAAGAAAATTTAATAAAATAATCAAAACAAAAAATTTAAGTTAAAATCAAAATAAATACTAATAAGATTAAAGGAGTGGAGTAACTTGTAGGATTTATTTAGTGAATTTTTGAAATTACATAATCAAAGAGAAAATTGCTTAAATTGTGTAAAATGAAAGGGGGGAAATGAAATGTTATGATGGGGTTCAAGAAATTTAACTTAAGTACCTCGTTGTGGTTGCACATTAATATTTTATAACTGGGAAGTCACGTACATAATACTTGAGCAGAATCTAACAGAGAAATGTGTGAAAACTCAACCATATTGATACTCCAGTTGCATTCGCTTTCATTTGTACAAGATAAAAACACGATATATATACACCTTGCCAATTACAATACATCAATCACCTTTCACGACCTCAATAAATTCCATTCCATTGGAAAAGTACCAAGAGAAATCAGGAAACCTGGTTATGATGCTTTAGTGCCAACGGTAGAAACAAAGATGAAGGCAGACTCTTGGCAAGTTGGGTATTTTATACATTACAAATATTTGACCAATAGCCAAATGACAACAACCAAAGCCACTATACCAACCACTGATAAAAGCATGCACATGCAGGAGCAACCACCCTTGGCTCGCTTATTTAAAACGGCTAAGTTCTTCTGCACCTGCTGTTTTCACAACAGAAACATAAAAGATAAGCAGCAAGTAAATGTCAATAATATTAACATAATTTAACTTCGATATGACTAAACAAGAGATTTGGTCCCAATAAAGTTTACTATAAGAGTGTTACCCTAAGCCGAGAATCTGTGACATCTACATGTTGGTCCAAGTCATCCTGGCAGACAAAAAGAAAAGATTCAGTTTTAGAAGGGAGACAACAAAGCCTTGAACCACTGGTTGACGTTGGCTACATAGATTACACGACATCATTAAGCTCAAATCAAAACAAAAGCTTCAGGAAGAACAAAAATGAATGCACAGAGGGAACATACAATTAGTCTAGTGTGTAGATCCAGCTCTTCATTCACTGTCAATGCAGTATGTTCTGTGCTTGCCACAGTCTCTTCCAATTGCTCAAGGCCATCGTCTTGTTTTGCTTGAATAGCAATGCACTATGAGATCCAAAGAACAGATTAAAAACTATATTTTCAGACAATCCAATCATGAGACTTTTCATTATTTGCCGTTGTAGTCCAACAAGTCCATTGTTGTCCAGGCCAACAGTTCTGGCCATTGCATCTGGTTTTCTTTCTGACCCAAGCAAACTATCCCTATTTGCGAAGTTTGACATGTTCAACGTGGAAGCCATCTGATTAACTTTTAATCTCAAATTTGAAAGCATGTCCTTGCGACGATTCATCTCCTTCTCAGATCTGCATCAAGTCAGTGTAATACACTTCATAAAACAATAGTGCAAACTTAATCATCCAGCATCACAGCTGAATTGAAAACATTGCCTATTGCCTCTTCTATATAAACCACATTGCTTAATAACATATATCTCTTTAAGTACCAAAGAGTTTAGTATTACAATGTTAAAGACATCACTGGAAAGATATAGTTAGATCAGGAACCTTCTTCAAAACATTTATCAAGGGGGAGAGAGAGAGAGAGGAAGCATTCACGGATGCAAAGTATGGTGTGCAAAATCCTAATTGCTCTGTTTTAACAGCATGACCTTTTTCAATCAGCATAATCAACAATTACACACTCACATGGGCTGCTTACCGGGAAGCTTTGTCAAAAGGGACTGCAAGCTATCAAGCCTGGTCCCCAATATTGTAATCTTTCTCCTTATAGCAGTTGAATGACGCTGGGTTTCTGGTCCAGATGATGCAGGAAATGAACTCTGCTCAGAAATCATGCCACGGATATCATCAGCAAGTTTCAGTGCTTCATTATATTCCTTCAACCATGAGTCCGAAGAAGATGCCATTGGCCTGAAAGAAAGAAAAAAGAACAAACTCATTATGTTATTAACAGGTGGACAAAACTTGGATGCAGTTTTTTAGGTGCTTTTGGTATTATTTTCCAATCATAATTGAAGTTTTACCTTAGAAATCATAATGCACATGATACCAAAGTGAAACTCTAATTTTAATAGAACAACACCTAACGCATCTAAAGAAATGCCCTGTAATAAATATAATTATAAAAATTAATTTTTTTCAATAAATTTTTGTGCAATTTGTTATAAACAAATTTGTTAAAACAAATGAATAAAATATGATTCATTAATATTATAAATATTTACAGTTTCTATACTTGGAGTCTAAATATTAATAGTATTTAAAGTCAAATCAAACACCTTAAAAATATTTGATAGGTTCCATTTGATTTTGATCAGATCTATAGATCTAAACTCGTAACCTAACTTTTATATGAACGGTTTTGATCGGTTCGATTTGGTTTTGATCCAAATAAGTAAATGATTCAATTCAAACTGTTCGGATCAATTTGAATTAATAGGATTCGCGGGTGACCCGTACCGATAAATATCCCTAATGATATGTGTGATAAGAGAAAAAAAAAACCTAATAAAAAAAAAGTCATAGCTGTTTTATACAAAATAAATATGATGAAATCCATAGAAATTTTTCTTACAAAATAATTCATCAAAAAATATCAAAAAACTTTCTATAAATTATAAAAAATCATAATTAAATAACACCATATTTTGCTTACCCCCTTAAAAAATCTTTAAAAATGTTAATTGAGTACCTCAGATTTTTTACCTGAAAAAAGTCCTTTAAATTTCTAATCCAATACACCTCTAAGTCTTGATTTTGACCTAATTAAAAAGAAAAAGAAGTTAGAGAGAGAATTAAAACTAATAGTAGAATATAAGATCTGGTGCAGAACTCTGTTGGAAAAAAGATGAAAAGGAAGCAAGGAAGGGAGTAAGGAGTGAGTAATTTGGAAAATAAAGAGGAAAGCTTGAAGCAGGAGAGAGAGAGCGAGAGAGAGAGAGAGAGAGAGAGAGATGTCATCATCTTCAGACCTGGACAGGCAAATAGAGCAGTTGAAGAGGTGTGAGCCTCTTAAGGAGTCTGAAGTGAAGGCGCTCTGCCTCAAAGCCATGGAAATCCTCGTCGAAGAAAGCAACGTTCAAAGGGTCGACGCTCCTGTCACCGTTAGTCACTCTACCCCCTTCTCCTCTTTCTGGCTTTCGATTCACTTTTGATTTCAGCTCACACTCAACAAAATTACCTCATTGGATTTTAGTTCAATATGATAACTACTTTACTTTACTTGGGACTTCAATCTATCTAGGGCTTGTTATAAATGTCATATATAGTCATGAGAGAAAGGTTTAGTGTCATTCTTTCATGGGGGTTTGGTGTTTTTTATGTCTTTCTATTTAGACCTATTTACAAAATTCATGTTTGGTGCTGTCACGTGGGCACACGGAAAGTATTTTTTCTATTACAGTGCAGTTGGGTTTTACTCTTCTTTATGATCCTGCTTCTGGTTTTTGTTGTTTTCAACTGATTAGTTTTGCTGGTTTGTGTAGATATGTGGTGATATTCACGGTCAGTTTTATGACATGAAGGAGCTTTTCAAAGTTGGAGGGGATTGCCCCAAAACTAACTATTTGTTTCTGGGGGATTTTGTTGATAGAGGGTTTTACTCGGTTGAAACGTTTCTGCTTCTGCTCGCTCTTAAGGTGATTATCTATTCTTCTCTTATGATGTTTTCTTATGTTAAAACTGCAAGTTAGAAACATTTTGTGGGGTTTGTATGTTTATTTTATGCTTTTTTTGTTTGTTAGATCTGTTTTGGCCGCCTTGCAACAATTTAAAAAATGTTTCAGTGAGTTTAATCTATGATTACATTGTGCTATTGTTGGAATGAAATTCTTCAAGTTTTTTGTGTGAGATAATGTGAGTAATATAAGGATGCTTTGTTATTGATGATGTTTTGTTAATCTGGTCTGGTATTAAGGTTTTATCAGTAAAAAGGAGAATAAAATTTTGAATTTGTTCTTTTGGTTGTTGTTTTGTGCATTTGAATTGAGTGAAATCTGCTCAGCAGTTTTGTCCTTTCACTCTCTTGTCAGACAGGATTTTATTTGCACTCTCATTGCTTGCTCAAGGGACTCCTTTGTCTATAAAATACAAGGACTACTCTTTGCTTTTGAGCTTTTGTTCTTTTGTCTATGCTGTTTTCTTTAATCTATTTTCTAAGAGGATGCAAAGTCCTCATTCTTTCTACTTTGTCTCTTGATGAATTCTTTTTCTTATCATTTTTTAAAAAAAGGCTTTTTTGACTTTGACAACTAGGTTCTGTCAGATGTTGAACTACTCATTCTTTTTGTGCTCTTAATGATGCTTCTTTCATTTTGTTTGTTATTGTTGTAACTAATTAATGACATATAATCAGGTGAGGTATCCAGATCGGATAACACTCATTAGGGGAAACCATGAAAGCCGTCAGATCACTCAGGTTTGTCTATCAGCTAAAGTAGAAGAAAGAAAGAAATCCTTTTCGTAAACATGATGAAGAAAAGTGGGAAAGACACTATTTTTTTTTCCAAATATTTCATGACTCCAGATTACTTATTCAATATCCATCATTTGACAGGTATATGGATTCTATGATGAGTGCCTTCGAAAATATGGTTCAGTCAATGTCTGGAGATATTGTACCGATATATTCGACTACTTAAGGTTTGCTAATATCTGATAAATCACCAGATTTTATACATAAGTTTCTGTTGGTGGCATAAAGCAGATCGAGATATTAATAGAAATATTACTTGATTTGAGTCTTGCATTGGGAGCTACTTCTCGAAAGTTTCTTGATTTGCTTCAAAAATTCTGAAATGGTCTCTCACTGCAAATTGTGTTTTCAATGCCTTGCAATTGCTAATTTCTCTCTTGTTACTTGTAGTGTCTGTTTGTTTTATGGGCACAGGGACTGCTTGTTTTGTTTTTCTTTGGAATTATCGTTTTAGAAAGAAAAATTCTGGACTATTTTTCTTTATTATTCTTTCAAGTGTCTAATTCATGCTTGAAATCACTTGCAGAATGTAAACATTCCCTTTCTGTTTTAAGAGGGAAAGGGGTTTGGGTGAACTTGAGCTGGGTTAAAATAAGAAGGATGATTTAGTCACTTGTCTTCATTTATTTTGAAAGGGAAATAAGTTTGAATGGGTGCTTTTAAAATCCATTGATTGGTTATTTTGACAGCCTTGTCTAATATGTGTATAGACAGAAAATGCTAGCAAATATTTAATACTCTTTTCTCATCACTCTTTCCAATACTAAGTAAATTCCATGTATTATATAATGGGATTCAATTCAATAATAAAGAGAGCAGTGTTGTCAATCTTACCTGTAGGATCATATGATCTAGTTTTGTGGCTATTCTGTGCTCTCGTTTAGATGTAGAATTGTACGAGAGTGGGATTACAGTGCCAGCTCATGAGCTTGTGGAATGATCTATCCTCAACGAGTTGCAGAGTGAGCTGTGAAATTGTGGGTTAGGTTTTATGAATTGGTTACTGGTGGGGAAAAGATTATATTTTTGCCCTAATCTCTCCTCCTTTTCTTCATGTGACACTCCATATCAAGCCATTTCCCTCTATTTGAACTTGTCTCTGCCATCTATTCTATATTTCAAGCTCGTTTTGGCTTGGTTTACCAGAAATTGAGAATTTTCCCTGTTTTGTCTCTTGTGTTCGACCTTGGTAACCATACTTATCTTCAGTCTCTGTTCTTGTTTGGAATCCATTTTGAATTGGGTTGGAGTGTTTCTCTGTTCTGATCTTTGTAGTGGCTAGTGATTCAGTGTTGAGTGCTTCTCTTCTCTGCTTCTCGTTTGAGCATTTCTGATTCGATCTGATCTTCTTCCCTGTCCTTAATTTTTTGGCTTATAAAAGTCATGAATTGGGCTCGATTTGGGCCTTCATTTAATGTACGCCTTTTTAATCTTTGGACTGGGTTCTAAGTCCAGTACAGTTTCTGCTCCCCTCCCCCAAAATCATTATCAAATGTAAAACGAGATGCATTATTATTAATTACATTAGCATACTTTTATGTTAAAATATACTTTTATATTTTTGTTAGGATTTTTTGATCCGTGTACAATCACATGGTTTATGATTTTTCATTGCTTCTCAATCCTAGATAGAATCTCTATTTTAACAACATTCAGAATTCAGAGTGTCGAAAAAAGTGTTAAAATGCAAGCGTTTCTCGTGCATAGAAATAACCAAAAATTAAGAGGTAAGAGGTATAAATGGAAACATTTTTTGTGTCAAGTTGCTTGTAAGACAAATTAACTGCACTTACAGATTTAATTGGTATAGCTTGCCTCTTCCACTAATAGTTTTCTATGTTGATCACGACAAACTGCAGCTTGTCTGCCCTAATTGAAAACAAGATTTTCAGTGTTCATGGCGGTCTTTCTCCTGCCATTTCAACACTGGATCAGGTTAGGAAATTTACCTTATTTTGTTTGTCTTTGTTTAGATTATACACTAGCAATATTATTTATTGTTGATATCTAGATACGAACCATTGATCGGAAGCAAGAAGTACCTCATGATGGTGCCATGTGTGACCTCCTTTGGTCAGATCCTGAAGATATTGTGGATGGCTGGGGTCTTAGTCCCCGTGGTGCTGGTTACTTATTTGGTGGCAGTGTTGTTACTTCCTTTAACCACTCCAATAACATTGACTATATATGTCGTGCACATCAGTTGGTAATGGAAGGATATAAATGGATGTTCAATAACCAGATAGTTACTGTCTGGTCAGCTCCAAATTATTGCTACAGGTACCTAATCCGCTAATCTATTAAAATGTTTTTTCTTATTTGTGTTCTGATCTTTTTAGTAAGAGACTTTTCATCTTTTTCATAGATGTGGCAATGTAGCTGCAATTCTGGAGTTGGATGAAAATCTTAATAAGCAATTCCGGGTGTTTGAAGCTGCTCCACAGGTTTGTAGGCAAAGTCACCTGATATTTATTACCATTATGAATTCCCTACGCAGAGTGAGCTATACCAATTTTCTCAAATTGTAGCAATATGAGCTTCAATCCCTCTATTGTCAAATTCATTGATTCATGTGGTTAAGAATGTGCTTTTCATATGACCTTGGGTTCAGTACTATATGAATGTGTTTTATCCTACTTTGTTTACTTATCAGTTTGTTTTCATTTGGATTGCTCTATCTTTGCATATTTAAGCAAACAATTGGTGTTCCTTGTTCTTCGCTAACATATGATCTCGTGGAAATTTAATTGTGAAATTGCCAATTGATTTTCAATTTTTTTTTTTAAATTTTAATGGAATGTAGGAATCAAGAGGAACGCCTGCTAAGAAACCAGCCCCAGATTACTTTTTATGAAGTCGATTTCTTTGTTTCTATATTCTACATGCTTAAATTGATGTGGGAGACTTGAATCAAGGAGATGATAATGTCTGACTCGAGAGGAATCAGTGAAGGACAAATCAGTTCTGCATCCCATCCGTCTGCTTCACCCATCTTTAGTATCAATAGCAGTATTGTGAATTTGTATGTGATTTGCAATATGTTTTTATTACCTTTGTTCATTCAAAAACTGTGATGAACAGAGGGTTTAGAGGGAAAATGACGTTTGCATATATGAAAACTTGATTAGGAAGGAGGATTGGATTGGATCAGGGAATATTGGGAAAATTTTTCCAAATATATAATCTGTGGAATAAACCCACTGGTTGAGTTTTGGTTATCATGTTTGGGCCATAAAATTTTATTAGCTTCAATTTATGTATTACGTGTAAATGTATTATTGCTCAATTTTTAGACCTGGTGCAATGTACTGAAAATTGCCTTGCCTGAATTTGAATTTGAAGGTTCACTTGTCAGGACTTAGTTGTGAAAGCTGGAGGTGCATGACAGCAATTGCAGCATAGGAAACAATAAAATAGTGATCTGGTTCCCCTTTCCCCTGTATCTCCGTATCAACACTTTGAATAAATTTTTTTGAGCCAATAGAGTACAAAAGGCCGCAACAACTTTCATTTGGGGGAGTGACGAGGGGCATCCGTACCTGGACGAACCATTATTATTGTCAAAAGGTTGATATTTTTGTATTTTCATCGGAAACAAATTTCTTACTTGCCTCTCTTTTGTTAACTTTCGTAACAAATAGCAACTCATTTGAGAAACAACAAAGTACAAACTCACCATCAGAAGACCTTGACTTTTTCTTTCCATATTATTAGTTTTTTAAATACAATTTTGGTTCATCTATTTTGTTTAATCCGAAATTTTGCATATTTTAAATTAGAGACAGTTAGTTCTCATTTTTTTAAAAAATTTACAATTTTGATTTAATCTTTAATTTTATATATTTTGTTTCTTTTACTTTGGTCCAATTGAATTATAAATTTAAAATATATTTTATTTAAGTTATCATAAAAAAATAATTTAAATAATCAAAATGTAAGAAATATAAGAAATTAGTGGAGACAAAACTGACCATGGATCCAAAATTACAATTTTTTTTTATAATAGATGATAAAATGTTTTTATTTTTAAAGTAAAAGATTAAAATTGTGAATTAAAAAAAA
The DNA here is from genome assembly GCA_007407185.1 of Glycine tomentella. Taxonomy (NCBI): domain Eukaryota; kingdom Viridiplantae; phylum Streptophyta; class Magnoliopsida; order Fabales; family Fabaceae; genus Glycine; species Glycine tomentella. Next base: position 1,361,471 of record PYAF01005960.1, read on the forward strand.
AACAAAATTTCAGTTAAGCAATAAATAAATCATGCACCTCTATTTTAACATGTCTCTGGGATGTGGTTGGCCTGGATAAGGATGAGGTGCATGTATATTTTCAATTGTGTTACGTTATATCTTCCTATTCTATCTTATAAATCTTCCTAATACTTTATGGTAAATTTTAAATGTGTTTTATATTTTCAAGACAGACATTAAATGTATTTAATTTTTATTTAACACCTATCATATAAGGTAATAGGAAGATGGAGTAGAAGAATATAACATTACTCTTTTCAAAAATTTTAAGGCAAAAAGATAAAACAAATTTTACTTAGTTGAGTAGTATGTACTTGTACAAGAGTTAAGTTTTTTTTTTTAGAGGATACAAGATTAAAGCTTTTTTTTGTGACAGAAATTGTTACCTCATTTCAATCAAAATCAACTGATAAATACAAGCAGGAACGGGAGTATTGTGAAATAATGCATTTTCAAAAGTTAGAAATCAGAATATACTGAAGCGTAAACATATAGGTCGCGTGGGTCTCGAGCTCACATGTTATATATTAATCAATGATCACTACTATGCCATCTCCATGTCAATTTAATAATAATCTTTGAATAAAAATCCTAAACCAAACCTCTTCTTGCTACATCTCCATTCACAGTTGCTGTTCCTCCCGTTCGTTGTTTCCACAAACTCAGCCTCAATCCAATACGATATAATTCATTATTCCACAGATAAAATAGTAAGGAAACTTATAAATGTTTTCCCTTGGTATGGTATTTCATCATATGGGTGTGTTTAAGTTTTCATCTTTCACTGGATAAAAATGAAGAATTAACCATGCTCTAGTCAGAACTTGTGTTGCTCAAAGATTCAATAACTTGCTCTGCTTAAAGATATTGGCTTGATCCCTCACACCTGCAAAATTGAATGGCACCCTCAATTTGTTTTCTTCTTCTATCCCTTCTGTTCCTTTCATGCTCCTCAAGTGGTACTGATGAAGAGGGTTTCATCTCTGTGATCATATCTGATAAGGGCCTTGATTTTGCCAAGGATATTCTGATAGACCAAGCTGTTGCCTCTATTGTTCAGTCTCAGCTGCCACAGATTGAGAAGACTGTGCAAGTCCCTGTTGTTGGAAAAGCCAAAGTGGTTCTTTCTGACATCACTATCAATCATATCCAAGTTAATTCTTCATCTGTTAATACTGGAGAGACAGGCATTGCTCTTGTCGTTTCTGGTGCCACTGCTGACTTGAGTTTGAACTGGAGGTACTCTGTTAGCAGTTGGTTAGTCCCAATTGGAATTTCGGACAGTGGAACCGCTACTGTAAAGGTATTTGAATCTAGAATATTACTCACTTTTATTGTATACTGAGCACTTTACCTTTTATCTCTGAGTACATAGTTTACACACTCGCTGTCTAAAGTATTTTACACTATCATCCAATTACAAATTATCATGTGTAGTAAGTAATTTTGTTGAATTTTACAATAAGTACTTTTAAAATCATATTCACTTATTGTTTGACACTGTAAAAGTTAAACTCTTTATCTTTTTTCTAAAGTAGCACCATTTTGTTTGATTGCTTATAATTTGCTTTGTTGCATTGTGAATTAATTAGAAAGTTTGAGCTTGAACTAAATAATAAATGTTTTCCTGAAGTTGGTTATTTTGATCAAGATTGGTTAGCCTGGTTGTATGACTGAAGCTATAAAGAGGTTGTGGTTGAAATTTCCTTTTCCTTTTCCTTTTCCTGCAATTGGAGTGAGTTAAACTTGTTAAAGCATAGCCCGTTCAATATAATCGAAACTGGATAATGGAGATATTAAAAAAGAAAAAAAAAATGTATGGTCTTGAGATGAACAATAAAAGACGTGTATTTCAGTATCTGATAGCCAAAACTCTCCATGAGTAATGTAATTTTGTGCAAATAATTAATTTTTTGTACCTGTTTAGTCAATTATATTCCTCATTCTGTAGTGTTGTGCTATGATGGAAGGTTAATGATTTGCAAGTGGGACTTATTGTGAATTTAAGAAACCAAGAAGGAACTCTTAAGTTGAATCTCCTGGATTCTGGATGTCATGTTAGAGATTTATCTATAAAGTTGCACGGTGGAGCAGCTTGGCTTTATCAAGTGTAAGGAAACTTCTTAAGCCATGGTTTTTGATAATTAGGAACTCTTACACATGCTCTATCTTAGACAATTATGTTCTCTTATTGCTGATTAAGGCTTCACAATTCCATGGGGAGGCCTTTGGCAAACAGCTATAGTCCCAGAGCTATGTTTCAAATTTACTGTAATACTTTAATCTTTAGTCAGTGTGGGACCTGAAACTGGGAGGCCAGATAAGAGTGTTACCGTTATATTCTGCAACAAAAACTATTCTGGGGAATATAAAGCTATATCAATTTTGTTTCAGGCTAGTAGATGCTTTTGCAGGAAATATAGCATCTGCAGTTAAAGAGGCAATTTCTAAGAAAATAAATGCGGGGATATCAACTCTTGACCTTTTATTGCAATCTCTTCCAAAAACAATCCCATTAGACAAAACTGCTGCTCTAAATGTTTCTTTCGTGGACAACCCGGTGCTGAGTGATTCTGCTATTGAATTAGAAATTAATGGCTTATTCACAGGGAGGAATGAAGTTTTGGTACCTCAAGCTTACCGCAGAGGATCAAACTTTTCTGCTTCCTGTGGTGACAGTTCACCAAAGATGATAACAATTTCAGTACACGAAAGTGTTTTCAAATCCGGTTCCATGGTTTACTTCACTGTAAGTTTCTGAAGTTTTTACCTTTTTTTTTTCATGGCTTAGTCCAATAAATGGAGTTTTCCCTTCCCCCTTTCTGCTTTTTATTTTAAGCTATATCCGTGATGTATAATAGCATCATATTACTTGTTGCATTTGTTCTGATGCATCAAAAAACAATATTACTTGTTGCATTTCTTCCACATTAATATTTCAAGTGAATCATAATATGTTAGCTTGTTACTTTGGGCTTTGGATTATCTAGAATCTGCAGAAGAAACAATTTCTTTGTTGTTCTATAGTTTGCATGCTTTCTTGCATAATTTATTCATACATATCAGTGGACTGAGTTCTTTAATAATTAGGGTTGGTCATGGAGCCTTTTCTTGGAATTGCTCTGAATTTGGAAATAAAAGGATTGCTTACTGACATCAAATAGACCTTGCATTACTCGAGACAGTGGCCAAAGTGCCACAAAAAAAGAAAAAAAATGCCAAAATGCCACGGACCGAAAACAAATTGTCAAAGTGCCACACTACCTATTTCGCTGGCCACATCAGTGAAATCAGTGGGTTGACGTGGCGTCACATGAGTGGAAGACCAAATTCGCTGGAGTGAGAAGCGAAATAGGTATGACACGTGGCAAATTTTCATCATTGCGTAGAAACTTTGGAAGGTCATAACTTTTGACTGGGATGTCCGATTGAGGCGAAATCGGTGGCCAAACGCTCAAAATTGAGAGGAGTTGCCCAAAATTTTTTCTCAAAAGAGGCCTCTAAGTACCTCAAAATTGCGATTTAAGATTCAATCATTCGAAAAATTCATTTTTGTCTACTTTTTTAATTATTTAATTACTTAATTTAATGTTATTTTTTATTTTTTCAATTACTTCTCTGAATTTCGAACGTTTTGACATATCATACGCCTCGTCGGACATTTCTCTCAAAAGTTATGATATTAATAAAATTGATAGTGCATATAAACTTTGAACAATGATATTTTTTGAGAGAAATGTCCGACGGAGGCGTATGATATGTCAAAACGTTCGAAATTCAGAGAAGTAATTGAA
>PYAF01005960.1:1365385-1378920 GCA_007407185.1 Glycine tomentella
TTTCAATTACTTCTCTGAATTTCGAACGTTTTGACATATCATACGCCTCGTCGGACATTTCTCTCAAAAGTTATGATATTAATAAAATTGATAGTGCATATAAACTTTGAACAATGATATTTTTTGAGAGAAATGTCCGACGGAGGCGTATGATATGTCAAAACGTTCGAAATTCAGAGAAGTAATTGAAAAAATAAAAAATAACATTAAATTAAGTAATTAAATAATTAAAAAAGTAGACAAAAATGAATTTTTCGGATGATTGAATCTTAAATCGCAATTTTGAGGCACTTAGAGGCCTCTTTTGAGAAAAAATTTTGGGCAAGTTCCCTTCAGACTTGTCAACGGCTTCTCCTCTCAACTTCGAGCGTTTGGCCACCGATTTCGCCTCAATCGAACATCCCAATCAAAAGTTATGGCCTTCCGAAGTTTCTACGCAATTATGAAAATTTGCCATGTGTCATACCTATTTCGCTTCTCTCTCCAGTGAATTTGGTCTTCCACTCATGTGACGCCACGTCAGTCCACTGATTTCGCTAATGTGGCCAGCGAAATAGGTAGTGTGGCACTTTGGCAATTTGTTTTCGGTCCGTGGCATTTTGGCATTTTTTTTCTTTTTTTGTGGCACTTTGGCCAGTGTCTCTGCATTACTCAGCTGCACCACAACATCAGTAGGATTGAATCCTTTATGAGAAAAAAATTAAAATAGTAGTGTTGATGCTGATTATTAGGCTTTGATGTATTAATTGGGTTGCTCCAGTTAACATTTTTCACTTCAAGCTTTTATGTTGGATACTTTTATGTTATTATAAACTGAAATATAGTTTTGATAGTTTGTTGTTCTTGTGCTCAGGCAGATAGTATGCAATGGATTGTTGATGAACTCCCTGATCAGGCCCTTCTGAACACTGCTGAATGGAGATTCCTTATTCCACAATTATACAAAAAATATCCAAATGACGACATTAATCTTAATATCTCTGTATCTTCTCCACCAGATATACATGTGACAAACAAAGATGTCGGTGTCAACATTTTCATAGATATAACAATTGATGTTCTGGAAGATGGTGAAGTCATACCTGTGGCATGCATCTCAGTGGTATGCTTAAATGAAGTCAATATTGAAGTGGATAGTTTAAAATTTTATGAAGCTTAGACTGTTTAAGTAGCCATCCCTCATAATATGCCGTGTCTACATTCTGACTAAGCTATATGAAATTCAAGCTTTCCAACATTTTTGTCATCATACACACACACATAACCTTGTACCTATCTTCTGATTAAATTCAGAGTTGCCTACTTTTTTTTGTCCATGCCTAAGATTCTATTTCTTAAAAGTTTTTTCTTTTGTAGAATTAAAGAGGTAACCATGACACATGATCATTATCTTATCTAACAAGTCCATTAATCTTGGTTATTGGTACAGGATTTTAGTGCCTCTTGTGCTGTGGAAATCATAGGAAACAATCTTGCTGGTTGGCTTAAATTGAGAAAGTTTTCCACATCCTTGAAATGGAGTAAAATAGGGAAACTGCACATGAATTTGATTCAGGTATATTGGAATAATTGTGATAATCTTTTCAGCTTGCAGCTTTGTATTTTGATATGAAATTGGATGAAGTTGAACAACAAGGCAACAACAAAAGCCTTATCCCACTAGTCCGCTATATGGATTATATGACGCCATTTGGCCCAGTTAAAGACCAAATCTTCAAAGATATCATTCATCATGAGATCCTTTTGAACAACTTTCTCCAATGTCCTTCTTGTTCTTCTCTCTCCCTTTTTCATAGGACTAAAAACCATGTAATCTACTCTCCTCATCAGTGCTTCTTCTAGTGGCTTTTTTTGTGTCTCCAAACTACCTTTACTACTAATTGGATGAAATTTAACAATACGAACAAAAAAATCATTCTTTTTTTAGGGACTATTCTAGGAAAGTGAATCAATCCATGAGTGTTTTCTGTTTCAATTAGAGAGATCACAGTGGTATACAAACTTGATTTTTATTGTCACGTGAAATGCGAAAGTGACACATTTGCCAACCATTTGTTAAACATATATGATATATTCAAGGTGTCAGGTTTATGTTTTGGTCTATTTCCAAGATATTACAAAATTACAACACTGCCATAGTTTGAGGGAAGACCCCAGGGGAGGGGGTAGACATGCAATATTTTTTTTACTGGCAATAATTCATTGAGCGGATAACATGTGTACTAACCATCAAGAACTTTTCAACCCTTTTACAACCTTTAGCCTTTCAAATTTCACTTTACTGATTCATTCATAAATCAACATTCTGCACATGGTTTAGCACATATGTAACTTCATCTCATGTGCACATATAAACCACTCCATTTATATTTTGAAATATGTTAAACCTTAGTTATTATATATCGAGGCTATTATGATGAATCTTACTCTTTAAATGTGTAAACATTTACAGTCAGTGGCATCAACCGTCCTCAAGACCGTCATCATACCCTACCTGAACTCGCAGTTATTGAGAGGAATTCCACTGCCAATTCTTAATGGTTTTGCCATTAAGAATGTTCGTATATTGTATGCTCCCCCATGGATTACTGTGTGTAGTGATGTTTCTTTCTTAGGAGACTACTATCTTAAACAATTACCAACTTATGAATCATAAGCATTCTCTGATCAGAGATCTGTCTGCTTTGTGTACTAAGCGGTAATAAGGTAATGAGCAACTTGTCAAGATAGCTGTGAAGAGTGAATGACATGAACATGCACACAAGTTCATTTCTGGATGTATTTCATCATTGGTGTAGCTCTGGATTTTACCTGTTGAAAATCATGCTGTCCTGAAGATTACATGAAAAAACTGCCAATAGTCAAAAGTCCTTATTGGTTTGGAATGCCCAGGGCTCTTTATTAATTTTAATCAGGAATTGGTATTATTATCTGTAAATTTGTGAAAATAATATTAACTTTTGTTTGGATGTATCATACTAGATTAGTATTTTTCTTTTCCCAGGTATTATCAAATAACAAATACTAATTATTTAAAATTAAAAACATTTATTTCTCCACCACTATCAAATGAGCGAAACAACTATAATAGCAGTGTGTTGGAACATAGATACATTTTTCTTTTATAGGCCCCATGCATACACTTTATATAGCATGCACTTCATATTTTGTATGGCATCTTAGATTAGATGTCTCAGCATGTGTGATGTCATTGTTTGCAGTTTGCACTGGAGTATCTTGGATATCCAAGTGTCTGTTGGCTTAGAACTCCAAAATTCTACTTTTGAGTCATGTTAAATGCAATCTCAAACCAATAAGATTTTTAGGTCTCAAATTCTTAAAAGAATATGCGAAATACTTGAGGTTAGTTTGTTCCCATGCACTAAATATGATGGTTTCAAATTTACGAATAAACTTCTAATTTCATCTTTAACCATTTTTTAAGTGTACATAAAACATACTGTATTTTTTACTAATAATTAGAGATTAATCTTTTTAGGAAAATGCTAGATTATATGAAGACATTTGATACGGAAAAGAAAATGAACGTTGAGTGATGGGATCAAGTGACACAAGATTAGTCCATCTTAATTAGAGTTCAAATCTTAAATACGTAATTATGTTAAATATTTGAAAAGAGAGTTTTGTAATCTATAATAATTTTATCCGGCCAAAGAAAAATTATTTATAGCAAAAATTACATGTAATCTATACTAAAAGAAAGAACAAATGATAACATGTCATGGATTAAAATAAAAAATATTTGAAGAGAGAGTTCTTTCATCTATAATGATATTGATTAAAGTATCTTTACCTTGACTAAAGTATTTTCACATCAATCTTAGTCAAAGTATTTTCACCTCGACCAAAGTATCTTTACCTTAGGCCCGATTAGAATATTTTCAACTTAAACTCAATCAAAGTAATTTTAGCGTTACCTTGATTAGAGTATCTTCACCCTTGGCCTTAAACATGGTATTTTTAACTTAGCATTTGTTAGAATAACTTTAACTTGACCTCGTCTAAAGTATTTTCAACTTAACCTCAATAAGAGTAATTTTAACTTGATCTCAACCAAAACAACTTTAACTTAATCTTAGTTCAAAATAACTTCAGCTTGTTGTTAACCATAATAATTTTAACTCAACCTCATCTAAAGTATCTTCAAATCAATCTTCATTAGAGTAACTTTAGCTCAACTTAAGCTAAAGTATCTTCCACTCCTCCTTGCATAGAGTATCTTCTCCTTGTCATTGACTAAAGTATTTTACATGGATGGATGAGATGAATCACATATAAATGGATTCGTTTATCATCTCTAATTCGAACTAATTATACTTTTCAAGTTAATCCGAACTTATGTTCATCCTTAACTCTCATATTAAATATGATTTATCTAAAAAAAAGCTTATATATGGTTACGTAAAAAAATGATCGAGGTGAACTTTTAAATATAAAGACAAATGGCATGGAGTAGGTTTTTCTCTTCATAACCCACACAAGCTAAGATTAAGTGGGGTGGATTGACCTACTTTGATAGTTCTAGCTCTGCAATTTAGGCCAAAAAAAAGTTTATCTATTTCAAATTTCCTTCTTTTACCTCTATATCTAAATTAAATTTCAATAGTTTTTAAAAGAATTTGCCAATTAAAAAATAACCAATATATCTCAATTTAAATGATTTGTCACACATTTAAAATATATTTTATATATTAAAATAATTTATTTTATAAATTTTAATTATATCATAATAAAAATTTATTCTATACGAAATAAAACAGTAGTAGTACTAGTAATTAATTTACATTATTTAAAAAACAATTTTTGAATGGTGATCTGGAAAGTGGGAAAGTCAGTGAGTCGCGTTAAGAGTTGGGGGGAAGGAGTTAAAATAGAGGGTTATTAAATAGCCAAAAAGCCCTTTTATTTTTGTATTCTGTGGGCGTCTCTCTCTCTCTAGGGATCACTCTGGTCAGCTATCCGAACTCAACTCGTTCTCTTTCTTTTAACACAACTCACTACTATTAACCCATCCCAATACCTAATTACTTACACACGCGCAACGCAAACCCAAACCTCACTCACCTTCCTTCATCCCTCTCATTTCTCAAACACATTCACTTACCCGCCAAAATTTTAATTAACCCATCCAATTCAAACCTCTTTCTTTTCCTTTCTCTCTCTCTCTCCCTCTCTCTCTCTAGGGTTTCCCTCCCATGGAGGATGCCGTCCCCGATCCCCAGCCGGAGGAGCAGCAGCAGCATCCTCCGCCACTTCTGAACGGTGACTCCGACGAGCGCTGCGCCAAGAAACCTAAATTCGACGAAGGCGCCGAATTCAAGAGAGTTGCGGAGATTGTGCTCGTTCTCTCCACCATGGCCACGGTGCGCGCCGGGAGGAAGCCCTCCGACGCCGAGGTCGAGCTCATGAGGGAGGCTCGCGCCAAGCTGGCGAGCCTCTGCGAGGGTTTGGCTCCGAAGGATATTGTCGCCAGGGAAGCTATTGGCACCGTCATCGAGGATCTCGGATTGAACTCCAAGCTTAAGGACCAGAGATTAGGGTTTCGAACTCCCAAGATGTCCATTGCCGAGAGGTATTCCCATGCTAAGTGGAAGGTAACCAACCCTCTCTCTCTCTGCTCAATTAACACTCATCATGCTTTTGACTCACTTGTTTTGTTATTTAGTGAACATATATGTAGAATTAAAAGAAATATCATCTTATTGAAGTGAGCTGCTGAAGTTAAAGCCTGTGTGTGTGTTGGTTGTTTTGAATTATTGATTTGTGTGAAACGTTGTTATGATAGGTGCTTAAGGAATATTACATTACGTCTATCTTGGCTGTTGTGAATGTGTCCGAGTTAAGAAAATGAGGATAGCAGTGTGTTTGGATATGCGTCCCGCACGTGTGTAATTTAGAAGCAACAACATGTAGCTTCCACAATTTTTTTTTCCAATATTGACCTGAAAACAAGCGTAACTGTGTAGTCAACGCATTAACAAACGTGCACTAAGAATGTCGTGTTCCTGGCACTACGAGATTCACCCAATTTCTATGCAATAGTTTTGTATTTTTTTTATGGAGGAAAAATGAATCTTTTAACCAGATCACTGTATACTTCTAAGCTTTAATTACTTGGCTTGGCTTGGCTAAGCTAGTATTGGATTATTTTTCGGTTAATTTTGTGCTGCCACTCATATTAATCTTAAACTACCTTCTTGAGTGGGCTTTTTGTCAAGTTTGTTGGAATGTTGAACTCTGTTAATTAGAGAATTATTTTTTTTTCCACGCACAAGTAAGAGCATTAATTTGTTTATAGTATGCATGTAATGCTAAGAATGATGCTATGCGTTTTCTTTTGGTTAGTTTTTTCTCCTTTATTTACTATTATTTTGGTTCCCAGATGGAAGAAGCAAAGAAATTTTCTGCACCTTCTACAACACACACATCTCAGCCCTTGCAAACAAACATCGGTGGACCAGTTGACAATCATGTGCCATCACATGTTCGAATTTTTCCTTCTGATAAATCAAGCCATCCAGCTATCCCTTCTATGGGTACCGTAGTGCCTAGTCCATCGCATGTTTCTGCAGGATCTTCTGCAGCATTGCAATATCAAATAACCGGCAATGAAGTAAGACCTCCAGTGGTTTCTGGTGTGATGCCTAGCAGTCACTTGGGGAGAAATTCATCTTCCATGGCATTGCCTAAAGTTGAACGCCCACAGTTCAAAGTTGATGGAGGATCAAATGGGTCTCCTTACATGCTGCAAGTCCAAGGTATTGTCTTCTGAAGCTCCTCACCAGATCCAACTTCCAAGGACTGGTGGAGTTGCATTTGCGATTGATGAATCATTGACTGCAATGTTTCATTGAATGGAGTGTGGATTGAACTCATTGACTTGGATTTTATTTTACTGTGAAGCAAATAAAACACATAATATTAAATGAATGTTCAGAATAAAGTGCTGTAATTTTATGGATATACTTACAGGAGTTTCTTCAATGTAAACCTTGGAGTGATGCATGATGTATTTTGAAAGTTGACTGAATTGGTGTATATCTAGGTGAATAGGTCTATCGTGAGGTTACTGAATGGATATAATCTCCTAGCAGATGTTGCTCCTGTTTCCTTGTTTTTCAAGAGTCTGGAATTAAACTACCTTCATTTGTCTTTTTTCTCCTTCAATCTCTATTATTTATATGTAACTGTTACGGAAAGCTGGCATTCAGGTTTCAAATATATATTGGTATTTTCTTCTCTCATTTTTCCGCAGCTTAAGGTGGTAGTCTATTCTCTATTGTATCTTTATAATGTGCACGAGTGTATCTTATGAAATTTTAGTCATGAAATTGAAACTGGCAACTGAATGTTAGAACTTTTAAACTGTAGCAAATTCATCTGCAAACCAACCTTTGGTGAATGCTCCAACATGGTCTATACAGACTCAAGCTGCTTCATTAGCTAGAAGTGCATCAGAAAAGAAGGTGCCTGTTCATAACTCTGTCAAGGTTGAAGGAACCCCTGATGCAACTGTATCAAGGGCAGGGCCACAAATAACAACAGACCCGAGCTTTAGACCATTTATCACTCAAACAGCCCCTGGAAATTTACCTACTGTGCACCAGCCATTGCAGGCCACAAACATTGTTCAGGCTCCTTTGATTCCTAGTCACACTGATATTGCTAAGATTGTCCAGAAAGTGTTACAACCAAAGCTTCCTGTCCATCCCACGTGGACTCCTCCATCAAGGGATTATATGAATAAGGCTTTCACATGTCAGATGTGTGAGCTCAGTGTCAATGAGGTTGATACTGTACTTCTCTGTGATGCTTGTGAAAAGGGATTTCACTTGAAGTGCCTGCAGCCATCAGTCTTGAGAGGAATTCATAATAGAGTTGATTGGCATTGTATGAGGTGCTTGAGTTTAAGTGGTGGAAAGCCTTTGCCTCCAAAATATGGTCGTGTCATGAGATCCTCGAACACACCGCCAAAATTGCCCTCTAATACAGGTGGCGTTCAACCATGTTCTGAGAAGAAAGTAGCGAACATCGATCCAAAGGTCACCCCGCAGACGTTAGCAACAAATGGGAGCTCTGTTACAACTGTTTCTGGTGGCAATCACAATGTTGAGTTGTCATCAAAGATACCAGATACCAAAGATATGCAAGGGACTGTCATTTCATCCACCATTGAAGCTATTGATAAGAAGCCTGATCCAAACAACTCTATGAAATCTCTTAGTGCAGCTTCTAGTCTTTCCCCTTGCTTGCTAGGTGAAAATTCTGCTCAACAAATAAATTCTAAGGTTTTGACTGGTAAAGAGACTTTGGAATCTGAGTCTCTTCCTAAATTATCTGAGCTAGCTAAGTGTGAAAATTTGCAATCATCACAAGATTTTCAAGTTGAACATACAATGTCACAAGACAATGCTGAAGTATCATCAGATCAACACGTCGACAGTAATATGATGAATAATCAACAAAAGGAATCTCATGGAGAAGAAAATTTAACTTATGATATCAAGCGTGATGACCAAGATGCTGCACTTGCAAATTCTGTTGGAACTTCTGGAACTAATACTGACGGTAGACAGCACTCTGCATTATCTTCAGATAGTTCACGTGCTGTAGAATGGATTGGTGATGTAGTACAACTTGTAGATGAGAAAAAGTATTACCAATCTTGCTGTGTTGATGGAGTAACATATAGGCTGCAGGGTCATGCTCTTTTCCCCAGTGGCCATGGGAAACTAACTCCTTCTAAACTCCAGGCAAGCAAATCATCATGCTTTCCACTATAGTCTAGCAGTTGATTATATCATACCTGTAGAAATTTAGCTGAAAAATTGTGAAGTAGATATGAATACCAAAAAAGTTTTTTTGGTGTACTTTACTGCTTCTGTTGTGTTTTGATTGATTTGAACCCTTGTGTGGAATGTTATTTTTATAAATTTCTAGAACTTTAACATAGGCATTTATTCCATTCTTTTTTTCAGTCTATGTGGGAAGATTGCAAAACTGGGTTAAAATGGGTTAAGGTGACAAACTGCTACTTTCCTGATGATTTGCCAGGGAATATTGGACATCCGTGTATATCTGAAGTCAACGAGGTATTTTTTATGCATACAGATTTATATATAAAATTATAAATAGATGTGTCTTTTTTATTAGATGGATATAAATGCATTTCATGCAAGTGTGGAAGTTTGTCATTGGTATGTTAACTATCAGTTTTTATCTAAAGCTAGATTGGTTTACATGCACTTATACTCCATAAACTGTTTTTTGGTTTGAACTTGTAACCTTTACAGTTAATTTCTATTTTGTTTGATATTCCAATCAAATGATTGCGCTCCACATCTTGGACATGCTCACCATCAGAACCATATATTGTGTATGGATATTTTCTTATAGATATTTTTTCTTTGTTGAAGGTTTATGAATCTAATAGTGATAGAACTGAAATGGCTAGCTCTATTCGAGGGCCATGTGAAGTCCTCCCATCTGATAAATTTAAACAAGAAAATGACAGGCGATGCCAGTTAGGAAATGAGGAAAGTTCTAGAGTGCAGCCCATTTTCATATGCAGGTTTGTTTCTTTATATACATCCATCATTCTAAAGAGTTTTTATTTTATTTTGTTTTACTTTGTGTGTGTGTCATTCAAGTTAATAGTTTTATACAATTTTTTGTATTTGTAATGCAGCCATCAAGTAGAAAATATGATTACAATTTATCGCATGGTATTCTTTTGTAGTAAATGATAGAAATCAGGGAGATGAAACAAATAGCTGAGTATGAAAAGGGAGATATAAAATTGAAACGCATTTTCATGCTGCTTGCCAATTTGACTGAGCATTAAGAATGTCATGTTTACTATTTTTATTTCAATTTGATGAAATTTTGATTCAAAAGGGTTAAACGGAAAAACTCCTTAATTTTGGGATAATTACCTTACCAGGAAAAGAATGAATTAGCTTAATTGTCAATTGGACCTGGCAGGGAATCACAAACAATGACTTTCATGTATATGATGAAGGAAACTCCCTTCATTCTCATGCAAGCCCCTGTAAGCAATCTAGCGACCAACCCCAAATACGCTATAGTGGGTGGGATAGCACATTCTGGAACCCAAAGACTGAAATGAAATGGCAAAGAAAGAATAGCAGCCCGCACTATACATGCAGTTGCCAGAGAAGAGGTTCTCTCTGGTGAGCGAGGGTGGATGGCAAGAGAAAAGGATGTCTTTGGAGAAGAGAAAGAGAGAAGAGGAGGGTGTTGGTGTCGTTGCTGCTGAATTTGGAGGGGGAGGGGGTGTATTTTTATGTATGACCAGGCTAAGTGCCATTTGCACCCTTAACCGTCCTCCCCTCAACAACACTACAGCAGGCGCAAAGTTGGGTTTTGAAACACATCACAATTGTGCTGTGATTGCAAGCGAAAAGCTTGCAATTTGGCTGTGACACAGCTTTGACCCCTAAAATGCCATGCAATGATGTGGCTGTAGTGCCCAGCGGCCGCTCTGTGGTTCTATTGTGTCCTATTAATTACCTTGGAAACAGGTTGAATGCGGGGGAAGAAAGAAGAGCCTGCACTGTACTTGCAGTTGCCCGGAGAAGAGGTCATCTCTGGTGTGGGTGGGTGGGCAAGAGAAACAAAGAGGAGGGTGTTGGTGTGTTGCTGCTGGGGGAATTTTTTTTGTTTTTGTTTTATGTATGACCAGAGTAAATGTCATTTTCACCCCTAGCAGGGGCAAGATTGGGTTTTTGAAGCCCATCACAATTCTGCTGTGATTATGCTCGAGAAGGTTGTGATTTGGCTGTGACCCCAAAAATGTCACACAACAATGTGGCCAGCGTTATCAATTGTGGAAAGCTAAGAATCTGCTATATCATATAGCGGATAGCATCACAGGGAAATAACAAAAGTCACAAAGCGGTTGAATTATGATATATGTCAATTATATATGCATAAAAAATAAGTTGTATGAAAAAAAATGCCTAAAATTGACATAATATTAATTCAAAAGTTCAATTGGCTGGAGACTTGCCGAAGATGACAAGAGGATGCAGGGTCTATGCCTCAACCACGATGCCCATAGCAGCCACAATAGCGGATTGAGTCGTGATCATGGATCCAAGGAGTTTGGTAATGCAATAGCACTATAGTGCTGCTGAAGTGGCTATTTAACAACCCTAGATGTGGCTGTAGTGTCCAGTGGCCATTCTGCTGCTATTGTTCACTATTAATTACCTTGGTAACAGCCGCTTTTGATAACAACATCGGTTAGCCTACTCGTCTCAGGAAAACATTACAGGGCTAACAAGACCAACATAATCCATGAGTCTAATCTGAGTACTTTACTTTAACTTCCCATTAACAAAGAGATAAGATATGGGCTGACCCAATATACTTCACCTTATTTACTGGTATATCCACCCTATTGTTTACTCAATCTGGAGAAAATCTGAATAAAATCAGAGTTGATATTTTGGTCTTGTCAAATTTTCTTCTTTTCTTTTTGTTTTGAGGTGCTTAAGTGATTTGACTTGTTTTGCAGGTGGTTTTATGATGAATTCAAGAAGTTATTTCAACCTGTAATCAGTTGATCATGTCTTGAACTTATATGTTTTGTGGTTCCTACATGTTTCAATTTTTGTGGTGAGTATTTGACCCATTATCAGTCCAAATTGTCGGCTGAAACTTTTTTTATCCTAATGTATCTACTAAATATTTCTATCCCCTTAGATCACTTGTGTGCCTTAGTAAAATTGTGAGAACATTGGGTTGGGGGTTGTATTCCTGAATTTGGGTTGAATTTACTTCTCAAGCTTAGACTAGTAAACCTGCTACTTTCTCCTATTTCAAAAATAAAAAGAAAATAAAATTATAGAATCCAAACATGATAATGTAATAATCACATTCTTTATCTCCATGATGAAGCAATTAAATTGGAACAAGGGAAAAATAATTGGAAATTTGGGATAACAATCATAACAAACAAATAGGACTTTTTAGTCGTTTCAAACAGAAATCAGCCTATTACAGTCTTAGTGGTTTTGAACTTTACATTGAGGATATTTTTTAAGAGAAGATACCTGAATTGAACAGAAGTGACTTCAAGCTTGGAACCGACCAAGGACAGATGAATATAGAGAAAGCAACAAACATGAGCCCACTTGCTTAATTTATTATACGCATTTTAGCTTCATGTACACTAAGTTATGAATCTACTTTTCATTTATATATTTCCTTCTTTTCTCTTATTTGAAACAATAGTTAACTAGGTAGATTGAAGAATGCATAGCATTTTATAGATAAATTTGGACGATATATATGAAGGGATGTTAGGGGAGAAAAGTATCCCAAAGAAGCAATATAAGGAGAGATAAAAATGGTAAAAGCGGTATTTGGTAGGGTCTTGATTCTCTACGTCCCAGTTCCTGGGGTGATCTTTGATGTGCTTTTGTTTGGATGCAGGTATTTGGTGGGGGCTTCGAACAGGATATTACTTGGATGGGTAATTGAGCATGCATTTAGATTCAATTGAGAACCACTATAAGGCACATTACAGAAGCATTGCCTCCTCGTACAAGAATGTTTTATCATTTCAGCATGAGTTGCTTTTGATGTAAAATATGTAGCTGAATCTGTGGACTGCTTAGTTAAGCTTTCGCTTTGGTAGTTCTTTTTCTGATAGATATTCATTCTGTATAATTCTTTTTTGGGCATTAGGCTCTTTAGGCCCAATAATTACATTATTATCTTTGAATTAGATCAGTGTAGTTCCCATAGTTTGCTGAATTGTAAGATACTTCATTTGTACAAAAGCCATTTCTTCTAAAATGGATAACCTTGGCAATTTGGTTATCAATTTGGCGACCAGTGCTGATTTTTCTAGCTATCGCCAAGGTATTCTAGATTCTGCTGTCTGAGCTTTAGTATTGGGTCATGGGTTGTTTACGTCAGGTGTTTTAATAAAACATGTTCAAATCGTCCACTTAATAATAAAATGATATTGATTGAGTCAAGTTTATTCAATTCTCTTTTCAAACATGAAACTACTTTCTTAATGCTGAATTTTGGGTTAAGAATTTGAATCCTGCTTGGGTCGGTCTGGGAGATTCATCTCATTTTTCACTTTGTATTATGTGTAACGCAATCAGGGATAATTTTTTTCTTTTAAATTATGAAATGAAAGTAAAATTTAAATTAATATTAAAAAATAAATAAGTTGTAGAGTATCTACCAATTTTGAGTAAGAAATCATAAACTATTTTATTATTATTTTCCATTGAAATTGTAAAAATTTTATGATTTTAATTTTTTTTAATATGACTTTGAAGTCATAAGTATTTTAACTTTCTTTTTTAATTAGAAGTTGAAATTTTTTTACAACTTCAAAGTTGTAAATATTTTTTTTATCGATTATTTTATATTTTTTTATATTGTTTATTTAATATTTCTATATCTTTTATATTATTTTATTTAATATATTTTTATATTTTCTATATTATTTTATTTTATTTTTT
>PYAF01005960.1:1381729-1395510 GCA_007407185.1 Glycine tomentella
ATTTAATATTATTATCTCTAAAATATCTTTTATTTATTGAGGTGTTAGTTTAAATGACTTTTTATTTATTCTTGATAGCAAATTTTAATAAAGAGTAAGTTGACAATAAAATTAAATTGAAATTGATATAATTAAATGTGATTAACTAATTTTTTTGGTTAAAATGACATGTTTTTTTATATATATTTGAGATCAGATAAAATATTTATTGCGACCCATTTTACTAAAGTATCTTTTATTCTTTCTCTTAATTTTAAATATATTATTAAATATTTCAATACAATACTATTTATTACATGATAACATTAGAATAGACTTTTAAATACTTCATTTATTTCATAAGAAATGCTTATTTTGACATATGATTAATCTAGATTGAGTCAAGTAGGACCATCATCGTAGACAGAGATGTGTAGTATACTTATAATTAGCAGAAAAGTTCAAGTCCTGAATTTCATGCACATCGATCTCCTTCTTTCTCAATATCATTGAATTCGAGACACCATGTCAGGTCCTATATCATGGATGGTTGCTTTGCTTCAAGTTGATCCAACCAAGCTATGAAGAACTTCAAATTAACTTCTTCATAATATACAGTGTGTTGTGAATAGCCTATCAATTTTATATAATTGATAGGCATGTGGTCATGTGGATGCTTACCTCAATTCTGGCAATTCTTCAAATCGCGTAGCTGGAATTGGAGATGAATTTCTACGTTGTTAGCCAATCAGCATGGCAAGAAGTCTTGCTTGATATAGAAAAATCAATGCAATAAATGTGGATATGTAGAGATACTAATAAATAGGCAAAGCCTAGTGTATACTACTAGTTCCTAAATGTCCTTTTGTGAAAACAAATACATATTTTACGCTCTTCTTTGTCGAGACAAACTGCTCTTAAGATGTATATTTTGCCTGAAAAGTTTGATACCAATAACTGCTATCCTTGAATAATTCTGGGGTCGTTGTTCCTTTCTAGAGTTACAGCTCAATATATTTTAGATTGGTGTTCCTTTACAATTTGCATAGGCATAAAGCTAGATGCCTATATGGCTAGACATAGAGAATAGGAAAGACACGTTTTATTTATAAATCAAAATTACACAATTTTTATTTTATTTTTTTACAGATAAGAGATGTGAAAAAAAAAATCGTGGGATGTAATAAAGAAAAAAGGGAATACTCCACGTATACAAATTATAATCACTTAAAACGAAATTGATCATAACTATATATTAAATTCCTCTATAAAACTATATATTAAATTAATATGCCATTTATACATATTTTAAAGGACCAATTTAATGTATTTATTTATATGGTAAATTCTCAGAGCTACTAGTACGCAAGAAAAGCACTCAAGCTATTCTATTGGATTTGAAAAATTATTTATAGTAACCAAAGTCTTAAATGACATCTAAAGAGAAATAGAGAGGAAATAGGAAAGTACAAGTATGAATATAATAGGTCATATAATCTGATATATAAAAAAAGAGAGATGAACAGAAATAATATATATAAACATTTATATATATATATATATATATATTATCATTTATTGGATTTGGACCTCAAAAGTTCTCTCCTTTTAATTTTCGTATGGTATAGTAGACAAAAATAAAGATGAAATTCATAGAGGACAAAAGAAAGCTAGAAGATTTTGTTCATAATTTTAGATCAAGTTGTGGTTCTAGGTAGTTAATAGGTCATTAATTAACCGTAGTGGTTGTGAACTAATATAATATATATTTGTGGCTAAATTTACAAAGACATTAGAACGTACCACAGCAACTAAACAAATTAACTTGCAAAAACAAAATATATTCCTTTGAAAAAATCTTAAGCTAGCAACAAAGCACAAACATCAACCCACGAGTAAGCATTCTCATTAAAACTTTTATTCTACTTTGTTATAAGGCCTCATCCACCTGTCTCAAAAGTCTAAATCTAATTTTCTGAACCAGAAAGGGCCACACACACAAGAAAAACTAGACAGAGAACCGTTGCACAAGAATATATGCAAAAGGGAAATAACTACCAACTTACTTTTGACCATCCCACCATGTCTTTGACATCTCTCTCAGGGATAAAAGTCTCCCATTCTCTTTGGTTGAATGACCTTATCAAGTAACTAAAGGTAGCTTACCACAAACGTAATTATTTTGGTTTCACCAAAAATACGAGTAGTGATATATAATTCCTAATCCACTAATCTAAATAGATGTTGAATTCAAAGTATGAAAACGTAAAGAATAAATTGTAAATTTAGTTCATATATTTGACATGATTTGTTTTAATTTCTATATGAAAAAAATCCATATTTTGATATTCAATTGAAAATTTATTTACAAATTAATATCTAACGTTTATCAAAGTTATAGCCGTGTTGAAATTATTTCATGTAGAAACTAAAACAAAAAAATAATATGTCAAGTAGGGACTAAAATATAACATTATTATATAGGAAATAAAATGAAATGTTTTTTTATGTAGAGACTAAAATGAAAAATAGTATCAAATATAGGGATCAAATCTAATACCATTATAAGTTTGGCAAATAATAGGTATCAATTCATAAATGTTTTTCTATATAAAAAGATTAAAATGTAGAGTTTCTTTTATAGGTATTAAAAGTCTTAGATGCAAAAACTAAAATTTTAATTTATCCAAATGAAAATGAACCAATTGATTTTAAGTTTTAGGGTGTGTTTGAATTGGCGTGAGTTATGTCCAAGACTGATCCTTTGTGATCAGGGTATCACTCCCGCTGAACATGTATCAGAAGGTGGGATTAATTAAGGTAAAAACAAAGCAACAATTAATTAAGAGATATAAGTAGATGCTAGATTATTATAATGTTCATAAAATAACAATTAAAATATGCAGGAGATAACCAAATATATGCTAAAAAGTAACAAAAAGTGTGTGAGCATTCTTTACAAGGGTAGTAGTATTGCATATAGATTGTAAGAAGATTAAGTGGTCGGCATTGTTTCACGTAAATGGCGACTATCACGGTGGTTTGGACTTTGGACTTTGAAGAAGAAGGGGGCCATTAGCTAGTCAAATGACAAAGATTCCAAGTTTTTGGATTCGAGTGTAAATTCAGAGGAATTAAGTGTCATATATAGTTGCAGTGCAAAAAAAAAAGTGTGATTTACAGTTTTGAATATATATGATGACTTTTTCACAACCTTTTGGGGCGTGTTGTGCAAGACTACATATGCCTTATATAAAAAGAGAGGTAGAGGGAGTCAAAATCAAAATCACATCATTTATTTGTGCCGTTCATATTTGGACTGTGGAAGTTAATCCTATATTTTCTTGTTCTTAAATATAATATAGTTTTGTGTCAAACCCTACAAATTAAACTGTTAACATAAAATAAGTATACATTGTAGGGCAATAACTGATACAGTTAGTTAATTACAATTTTGAAGGTAGTACATTTAAAACTCAGATTGCGTAATTTTACGTGAACTTCTAGGATCATTCAACCTAGATATGTGATTATTAATTAATTAAGTCTCAGAGCCTAGTCCTATATATAGTCCAATAATTAATGAAATTACAAAAACAAAGTTTTTACGTTTCCATTCATTATTGATGGAATTGTACACGGAGGCAAATTTTTAAAGACCAGTTGATGGCAATGTATGCATTTTTTTTTTTAATTTTTATGACCAAATAATATACTGGTAGTGAAAAATACAGATAAACTTCTCAAACCTAGCTATAAGACATCTCTGAAGCCCTCACCCTCACTCTCGGTCTCTATATATTGCGTAATCTACAATTTGACCCCTATAATGAAGAATCCGATGATAGATATGCATGGCCTTTTCAACAGGTTTTTTTTTTTTTACTTATTTATTTAATTTTCTTATATATGTGCCATGTGGTGAAATTACGTTTCGTAATTACAACTTTAAATTTAACTTAGTTAAAAAAGTGTGACTTTTAAGAAGATAATTATAATTTTATTTTATTCACGATGACTTAATATGGAAATCCATTTGCAATTAGGAAATTTTATACCAAAATTTGACAGATAAAACTCTAGAACGTACGGTTGCTTCTCTCAACTGTTTTTGAACGTCTTCATTATACGAGAGAACACGGCCGGTTTCATATTAAGATGTAAATGAACTTTATTAACCATATGTATAAAAGAAGGATCATCAATATGACACGCAATGCATGCTATTGCTGAATTAATTTGTAGTTGTGAAGCAACTGAATTTTTGGGGCATCTGCTTTGAAGCTTCTTGTTACATTTCTTTCCCCTTACCAACTATAAAGACCGATTCTGAGGACACATGAATGTGAATTGTGATTTCAGAAAAGTAATATACTCTTATGCTTTTAGGAAAACCTTCAATCTACCTTTTCTTCGAAAAGGGTATGTGAAAACCGTATTTTTTATCCATAAATTCAGGGTTTAAAATTTCATAGCCTTTAATTAGGAAAAATAGGAAGTGAAAGGAATATTAAGGGGAAAAAAGTAGCAAACGAAAAAGAGATCAAAGTTATACGAACATATAAAATAAAGGGAACACAACCTAGAAAAGACCAAGTAAGGTGAGCCGTGGAGTAAATGCTTATAGTAGCTTAAAGTTGATTACAGTATAACTTACTAATTGATTACCATTTACATCCCAGAAAAGAAATACTACCCTTCCATTTATTCGTTTTGGTAGGTACAAACTGATGAACCTTGATTTCTAGGGTGATGAATTAATTAATCATCATTTGGCTTTTAATTAATTACTTTGACTCTCCTTATTTTATAACAAAGCCCTAAACAGCCGACAAAAGTAATCAATCTTCTCACAAGAATAAACTTAATAAAAAATTGTAAAAGTTTCTTGGTAAAGAGTAATCAATTTAAGTTGTTATTTACATGGCAAACTTTGGGCAAATGAAAGGAAACTTACGTAGCCTCAGGAACCATTATTGTCACCTTCTTTGATTTTCACCATATAGGTAGCCAGTTAATTGATTCCTTAAAATACGTATCATTACTCAATAATCTAACATTATATTTTAATCTAAACTTCTTAATTAGCTGTATCATTATGCATTGAGCTATGTTTTTTTATATAGAGTGAAAAAGGCTATGATGGAAAACTTTGCATATAGCACTCACTGTCTTATGATTTAGTACTTTTTTTGAAGATAATATAACCAATATGGCATTCTGATATCAAAGTATATAGGGATTAATTAATGCGATAAGATATTTGAATCATTTATACACACTAAATCTGATATCAAAGTATATAGGGAGTATAATAAACTTTAATTCAGAATTTAGATCGTCTGCTCGCAGTAAACTGCACAGCTTATAAATTTTATGTTCCTAATTAATGCTTTTTGGTTATATTATAAACTTTCTTGTATGTGTGTGATTAAGATCTTCTACCATTAAAAATAGCTACAGATGATCGAAACCTTAATCTTTTGATGAATCTTACGACATATTCGATCTCCAATAACAGAATTGATATAATTAGTTGTTACAACAAGTGAATAAAATATTATTTGTCTTACAAAAATTTATACTCCTTTTTGTTTTGGTCGAACAGAATTTGATATTCGTATGTATACAAAGATCCGGCGCCAGTTGGGGCCTTCCGTGTTGCACAAGAGGCCCACATTTTTAGCTTTTAACTCTTTTCCAAGTTTTCTTTTTATTATTTTTACTTTTCTCATTGCATAGTTAACTAATTTTCTATTTTATAATGATAATGATGATGACATTAACAAAAATAATAATAGCCGGTTGCTTGCCGGCCATAATTTGTATCTAGTAGCTAACAACAGAAGTTAACATAATACATAAAAAATAAAAAGTAGCTAGGCCCCCATTCTCTGTCTATATATATCAACTCTCTAGCCTCTCAATTTTCGAAACTCTCACACCCCCAGATACTCTTTCTTCTTTCTCTATTTTTCATATATAATTTCCCTTTAAATTTCATTCATTTATCTCACATCAAAGGCCTAGCTAGCTAGCTATATATTGCACCATATATGGCTCCGATGGGAAACAATGTTGTTGTGTCCAATATGGAACTGGAGAAGTTGCTTAGCATGAAAGGAGGCAAAGGAGAAGCCAGCTATGCCAACAATTCCCAAGCACAGGTACCATTCAGTTTAAACAGACATAAAACTTGTTTCTAGTCAAAAGGAGGAAAAAATAAAGTCAGTACATAAAACATGCATATATATAGGAAAGTAACGTATGCATTGCAGGCCATACATGCGAGGTCCATGCTTCATCTTCTGAGAGAGACGCTAGACAGAGTTGAGGTTGTTGAGGCACGTGATGGGGTGGCATTTGTGGTGGCGGACTTGGGGTGTTCGTGTGGGAGCAACACCATAAACGTGGTGGATGTGATAATAAAGCACATGATGAAAAGATACGAGGCATTGGGGTGGCAGCCACCAGAGTTCTCGGCTTTCTTCTCAGACCTTCCCAGCAATGACTTCAACACACTCTTCCAGCTCCTTCCTCCGCTCGCCAACTACGGCGCCGTCAGCATGGAGGAATGCCTTGCTGCCAACAACCACCGCTCCTACTTCGCCGCCGGAGTTCCCGGTTCCTTCTACCGGAGGCTTTTTCCGGCAAGGTCCGTTCATGTTTTCCACTCAGCCTTCTCTTTGCACTGGCTATCTCAGGTTAGAATATATTATTTAATATCTCCTCTTATATCTTTCAAATTCACGCAATACTTCTTTTCTCTTTATTTTTTCCGGTGTACCTTTATTATTTATTTAAAATAATATTACACTAACACTTTCTTTGTACTACCACAACACACACACACACATATATATATTGTAAGGGGTTATATATGTAAAATTGGAGAAACATGTTGTATATATTTCAAGGATGGTGTAATTTAATCTGCTTATACTCTTTTTAATTGTTAATATCAACTGTGACTTTTGGTTTGTGATTTTGTTTTTTCATCTTTTCAATAAATAGTTGTCAAATTGTCACTTCTTTTTATTTTTATTTATTATTTTTAAATATTGAAATTTGTATAGAGAATGACAAACATAATAATTCTTTTCCATAATATTTAAAATAAAAATACAGTGATATTTTATGTAATTATTTCTAGAAATAGAAAATTATCAAGTTAAATAATTAATTATTTTACGCAGTTTTTTTTTTTTTTTTGTGTGTGTGTTAGTGTGATGGGGAGGGTGAGTAAGTTCAATAGATACCTTCATTTTCACTTCTAAATTTTTCATTAATTGGTTTATTTCTCTTAGCAATTGAAGTGGTTAAATTATTACAAAAAGTCATAATTTAATTCAAATCATTTATGTGTATCTTTCATCATTTGTTTGTCCAAGATCTTTATAAACCTTTCGATTAGAAGTCCAACTTTAAGGTACCACACACATTTCTTGGAAACTTTTGGTAGATCACGATTACACTAATTTCACAAATCCTTTAAAGCAATTTCTTGTTAACAAGATATTTCCATAGTCTTTTAATTGACTCCCCAACCTACCCATCAATAATCAAAGTTTCTCTATTCCTGTAGTTTTTGTCGTCTAAATGCATTTGAAAGGAATATTTGCCTCTTCCCGAGGATAAGATAGTAAAGCCATCATTAATTTGAAGCTTAAGTCATAGTTTATGGTCAAAAAGTGAATGCAGAAAACCCATGGTCTATAGGGTTGAAAAAAAGGACCATGTTTCAGGGAAACAAGTAACGTGTTTGGACAGTAATTTTCAATGCATGCATTAAGCACCCAATGTTCTTCTACTTTCATGCATCTTAAATTTCAATAATATATGGGGCCAGCACATAGAATTTGATCACCAAAAGAGACACAATTGGAGTTGGGATTCCCCCTGTAAAAGTGGGTACTATTTGGTGCTTATTGGTCACACACAGTTACATAACATGTTCTTTATCATACAAAATTCTGATTGCTTGCAGTAAAAGTGTGCAGACAGTGCAGTGTTTTGAACAATAAAATAAGGTATAACTGCATGGAACCAATGATTAATAAATAATCTTAAGTATGTAGTTAGGATTTGATTTCATGTCCATACATATGAAAAAACATATGTTAGAAAAAATAAGTTTCTTAATCAGGATTTCGAGAAATTAATCTTTGATTCGTGACCAAGGAAAAGTGATCTACCAAAGTTCAACAAAAAAGTAAAACTGCATGAATTTGAATTTGCTAAGGTGCATGTTAGGTAATTGGATTAACTTTGGTGCTCATGATGGTCTTACTCGATTCAAGCAAAATTAATTAGGATACATGTATAGTCTTTAAAACAAACTAGTGCACATTTTACTCTTCTTTGGTTTCAATTAATTACTTTGGTGCAGGTGCCAGAATTTGTAGTGGACAAGAGGTCAAGTGCATATAACAAAGGAAGGGTGTTTATCCATGGGGCTGGTGAGAGCACAGCAAATGCCTACAAGAAACAATTCCAAACAGATTTGGCAGGCTTTCTGAGAGCAAGGTCAGTGGAGATGAAGAGAGAGGGGTCCATGTTCTTAGTTTGCTTGGCCAGAACTTCAGTGGACCCCACAGACCAAGGTGGGGCTGGCCTTCTTTTTGGGACCCATTTTCAGGATGCTTGGGATGATCTTGTCCAAGAGGTAATTATCATAATCGCAAACATTTTTATGCATGCTTGCTTGTGTCAACAGTGGCACATAGCCTCTATTTCCCATTGGCAGACCAAAAGAAGTTTGAGACACTGTAGAGATTAAAAGACAAAAAATGCTCAAGTGTTGTAGGTATCACCACAACTTATCATGAGTTTTCACTGGCCACGTTTAAAATAAATTGGTCCCAGCCGTTGATTAGCCACCCCTATATTGATCTAGCCGTCCATTTCTTGATCATCATGTCTGTATAAATAATAATTAATTGCCGGCTGGCAGTGTCTTGTGGTCCATAATATTGACCAACAATTAGGCTTTGGATATCTTAAGAGTTTAGAACAAACACTGAATCACATCGATCATCATGTCTTAAAGCTATAGACAAAATGGATATGCATTCATCTGATCAATTTTAATACAATGATCATTGCCTATGGGACCCAACAATGTCTTTGAACAGAGTCAAAGGCATGTACTTATAAGAATCATCCTCTACCATGTTACACATCCAAATTCCAAAACTGTAATCAACGAAGTACAGAATATAACGACACCTAGCTACATAATAGGATGTGTTGAGTACTTTAAAACATTTTCAGTTACTCAAACATATGTCATAGCAAATCTCACTTACCAACTTAACACTATAGATATAAGGAGAATTCCAGATTATGGTTGAGTATACATTATTAATAGAATGGTAGATTTAAATTGTCATATATTACTGATGTGAGAATTTATTTTTTTCATGTTACCTTTTTAAAAGAAAAAGTCCAGTTTTTTTTATTTATTTGGTATCACCGTAATTAGGGGATTTAGGGCTTTAGGCTCTTCAGTAGTATTCTAAGTTATTCTCACAAGCTTCGATTCTTTGGACCGATTATGAGGCTAATCCTTGGTTGGAACTTAGTCACACTTTAAAGACCAATTGACTATCCTTTTATGCATTGACATGAACATTGTATTTGGTAGTAAATCGTATTCTTGATTTCAGGGATTGATTAGCCAAGAAAAACGAGATACTTTTAACATTCCAGTCTATGCAGCAAGCCTGCAAGACTTCAAGGAGGTGGTTGAAGCTAATGGTTCATTTGCCATAGACAAGCTTGAGGTATTCAAAGGAGGAAGTCCACTTGTGGTGAACCAACCAGATGATGCAAGCGAAGTAGGCAGGGCTCTAGCCAACAGCTGCAGGACAGTGTGTGGAGTCCTTGTTGATGCCCACATTGGTGACAAACTAAGTGAGGAACTTTTTCTTAGAGTGGAGCATCGAGCCACTAAGCATGCCAAAGAGCTATTAGAGCAACTACAGTTCTTTCACATAGTTGCATCCCTTTCTTTTTGCTCAATGATTAGAGACTCAGAAAAAAAAAAGGTCACTTGAAGATAACTAGACGACAAAGACTTATTGTTTTTTCTTTGTGTGTTGTGTTACTGCATAGGAGAAGTCAGAAAGAATGCACAAAAGAAAGAGAAAAAAGAGGTTGACCACTTCCAACCTATTGTTTTTTCTCCCTCTTTTGCGTGTTGTTTGTGTGTCATATTGCTGACTCTAGTTACTTGCTAGACATTATGCACTTTCTGACTTGTGTTCCCTTGGATCTGAACTAATTTTGCTCTCTACATAGCATACATATTATAGTGTCCATATCTTGTGAGAGTTGTATGAATGGAACTTGTACCTAACAAGCTGGGTTGTTGGATAGGCCATTTGATTTAGTCACAATTTCCTCTTCTTTTTTTTGTCCTCGTCAATCTGACACCATTTTTTTTATATATTTCATTAGCCGATCTAATAGGTAGATAAATGATTAATTTTGTTCTGTTGTAATTTAAAGGATGAAAGACGGCTTCTTTTCAGGTGATTTAACTTATTGTTTGTCCTATCACATTTTTAATAGTAGCTGCGTGTCACTATTATATTGAGTCATGTCAACCATGTCTTGCTAAATATGCTTATGCCATGACCAAGAACTATACATATTTAGTAAAGTACAAAAAGAAGAATCCTATTAAAACAAACAGAAAACAGCAGGGAAGAAAGAAAAGAATAGGAAATTATCAGCTGTTGAGAAGAGCTCTTAGTATCTCTAAGGATCTGGTAGTGAAACCCATGGAAGTAATAAAGACTGTGATTTCCCCACATAGAGGTACATGTAAAGTTCTGCCAAAATCAACTGCTCCAGAAAAATGGAACAAATTCAAAGTACCTTATGCTCCTTGCTTTGAAATGCTCAAACACCAATATACATATTTTATTCAAACACCACTATACATATTATTTAAATAGTTTAACCTTACAATTAAATTGAAGGTGGATCATTAATTTATATTCTTAGCTAAGTTTGAGATTTTGATCCATTATTCTTGCACTCCAAAACTCAAGCACATACTTTACAAAACGCTAGGAGAGACGCACACCAAACTCACATTCCCATTACACAGATTAAAGAAAGAAATTAATGCACTAACACTCATTAAAATCCATCTCTAATGGATACAAAATGATTGTCTCTGACACTTCTGGCAGTCTAAAGCTCACCCTTTTCCTCACCTTGCTACTTTGGCTTCTAATCAATGAATTAAACCCCATTTCTTTTACATCAACCTTTTCATCTTTCAAAAGATTCTCCGAAGAGTTGTAGTCCACAGACAAATATGTATAATCACCACCATTTAAGTGTTGCTCCAAAGACAAACTATATCCCCTAAAGTCAGAAAAATAGTTACCTTCTCTAGTTACTGAGGGATAATCACTCTCAGATACATGCTTAAAACCACAATAGTCACCATTGCAGTTACCACCCTTTTCTATAATTGGTGATTTTAGAAGCCACTCCTCTAATGTGACCTCCTTCCCCATTTTTTTTTTTGTTGTTGCTGCTGCCCATCTTCTTCCTCAGCAAGTATGTTTGCTTGAGATTTTCAACAATCCATACTACTAAACTGGCTTTTCCATAACAAGAGTCGTCCTTGGGTAATCTTTGAGGTCTAAAATAAGCCTCACAACAACAGAATGAAAAGCTAATTCTCATTCCGTTTGTTTAATTGCAAAAGCGAAGTGTTAGGATCGTGGTATGAACTGCTAAGTCTATTTATTATGTAGGACACCTAAGACGTATCCTCCAAGAGTTAAGTTAAGAATGTTACATTCCATGCCTTTGTTAATATCAAGATGAAACTATTTGAATGGATAACCTTAATTTCTCTTTAACAGATATGATTGCACATCGATTAAATAAGCATGAATAAAACATTTAAAACTATTGCAGTTTTTTTTTTGTCTTCTTGCCCCTTTTGGTAAATAAAATATCACGATCGCAACTAGGAATTCTGAATAACTCAGCCACTTACTTATATGCACATTTTAGAGAGTATTGTGGTCGTTCACTGTTTATATTATGAGTCATTATAGCATGCATGCATTGTCTTGAATGGAAATGAAGACAAAATTCATAGCTTAATTGCCAATTTATTTGCCAAGATAAGTCTTGGGCTGTTGAGATTTAGTTTGGCGGTGTAGACAAGGGCTTCCTAAACAAACATGAAGAAATACAGTTAACGTTATTGCTGAGAACTATTTGCCTTGGTTGCATCTACCAAACTACCAATTTGCTCCCGTGAAAGGTAGACACTAAAACCAAGCTATCAGTACCACTGGAACAGGAATTTATAAAACAAGTATTCATGATTCATGAATATCCTAGTTGAAGACAGCATCCTAAACTAAACTATGTTGGAGTCAAGACAGGTTTGCAAGACTGAAAAACAGTGTATAGAATGAAGCAAATTAAAGCCTGAGCCTCCAATTATATGATCGCTTTGTGTTCAAGTGTTCCAACATCATCACAACGAGCAGATAAAGTTGTCCATATGCCATATGACACATGAATTGACCAAGAAAGTACCTTTTAGCTAAAGTTTATTTAATATTATGCATTATTGAAGGACAACAACATATTACTTTATTGCTAATCTAATTGAAATTAACTAACAATCGGATTGTTTATTCAGGTAACAGAACCAACATAACTGGTATTGCCCTGAAATCTGTTTCCCCTAATAAACATTGAATCAGCTACACGGCATTTTTGTTAGTACTTTAAAATTAAGATAACTCGTCTCTGGAGATTCAGATTCGTCTCCTTTAATGTGAACAACTAGCTTTAAAAAATAAAGTAAGTGATATTGATCATTGATAAGAAAATTAATAGTCAATATTACGTACACATGCATAACAAATCGTGAATGTGTTGAAATATCAACCGCAATTTTTTTCATCAACAACTAAAATTATTTACTTTACCCTTCTATGAGGAGTTATGAAAATTCAGAATTGAACTTTTGGCTTGAAAGAAGCTCTTTCTGTTGTTCCTTTCTTTTCGTGGACAGAACAATTTGTAACCAGTTAAGAAGGCAAAAACATTAGACTGAAATTCATTAATGGTCCTGCGGCTAAACGAACATATTATTAAAAATCAACTTTGTTCTCTTCTTGTGCATGTAATGTAACTATAGCTTTGGATACCTAGAGCAGCAGCTATCTCGAAACAGGACAATAATTAGACAATTCTGTTACAAATTCATACATTTGCGTTACTTTTGTTTGGTTGTGCATGACTTCAATAAATTTTGGCTTATGTATATATTTCTTTGTTCATTAGACAATTGAAAAAAGAAAAAAAATGCAGAGTAAAAGATTCGGGTGTTTGTTAATGTTTGAATTAGCTCATTTTGTAATTTATCGTGTCCAAAAATTATTATTAAAATTTCATGGAGATAGTTTAATTAATATATGTTTTTCGCTAAACAATAATCAAAGCCCAACACGTACCATACGTAAGAGATGAACGACGATTTCATGTTGAAAATGGGAAGAGTACTTCTTCATACACCATATGTTATTCTACTACACCATAATTTTTTTTAAAATTCCAAAAGTACCCCTAAGCCAGCAGCTGTGATATATGGCTGTTATGGGAGCCTCTTTTTCGAATCCGCATTCACTTTCATTTTCGCTACTCATTTGGATCGGCTGAGCTGTTGTTGGTTTTTGGTTGGTGATATCGGTGGGATTTGGTTCATTTCGTCGGAGGTGCTGTGGTTGTCGGAGGCCGGCGAGCGGTTG
>PYAF01005960.1:1395610-1435523 GCA_007407185.1 Glycine tomentella
GCTGTTGCTGAATGCGGTGAGAAGAGAAGAGAAGCGAAGCCGAGAGAGAAGAAGAAGAAGCGCTGAGCGGAGAGAGAAGCGGAGAGAGAAGAAAATGAATAGTTTTTTAAATTTTAAAGGTCAGGGGTATTTTGGGAAATCCACTGTTTTTTAATGGTGTAGTAGAAAAATTATATGGTGTATGAAGCTTCTCTCAAATGGGAAAGTGTTGGACCCAATATTAGGCCCAAGCGTGTTATACAATCCTATGTATCTGAAGGACTATGTGACATAATTGGGCCATGAGCTGGACCATTACCTAGTAGCTGCTGCTAGGAGATTCTAGAACTTAGCCTTAGTCAGTGTTAGGAGTTTTTAGAATTTAAATCCATTATTTCAATTTGTCGCTTTCTGCATTTTACTTCCTTTAAGATTTGGAATTCAGGGAATAAAATGGTATCCAGCAAATTGTCATCTTTCTCTTCACTCTTTTCTCTCTCTTTTCTGTGACGAAATATACCGTCTTTCAGAAAGACCCAAAAAGAAAAACAATGTGAAGTGAGCAGAAACAGAACCGAAGCAGCATAGGGCGTACTTGTGTCTAATTGCTTTTCTTTTCTTTACCGTTGGACCACTCATTAG
The DNA here is from genome assembly GCA_007407185.1 of Glycine tomentella. Taxonomy (NCBI): domain Eukaryota; kingdom Viridiplantae; phylum Streptophyta; class Magnoliopsida; order Fabales; family Fabaceae; genus Glycine; species Glycine tomentella. Next base: position 1,396,232 of record PYAF01005960.1, read on the forward strand.
AACTCTCCTTTTTCTCTTGAGCTTTTGTGGCCCGGTTTCCACTTGTATCGAAGACCGAAAAAAACAAAGCAGCAGCATGGTTGTCCGATAAAAGGATGAACTTCCGAGAAGCAAAAGCCTTTTAATTTCAGATGGGCAAAAAAGATCCTCATGCAACTTGCAAGGCACCTACGCTTTAAGGACCATAAAAAGGGCTACTTGTTTCTCTGTTAAATGTGCTGCAGCTTTATTATGCAATGTTCCCCAACAGAAAATGTCAAAGGAGAATAAGTTATGGAGTAGCTGATCAGCAATGTAACAGGGTAGACTCAAGTTAAGGTGTGGAATCATTCTATGGATCCGTTTGTTTAAATGGTTCAATAAGATTATCAAGCGTTGAGGGGTCACTGACTGATATCAGAGTTTGAAGGATAAGATGGTTTTTAGGTTTCTTGTCAAGTGTCTGTCAATGTCCAAGTGACGACACATTCAAGGTTAGTTACATCAGAACAGAACAGCATTTCTTTGCATAGCCATAAGAAGATTCAACTGCGGATCTTTTCAGATGATAACCCAAATACCCTATAACTTAATCCACACTCCACGCTTGAAAGGAAACGGGAGTTAAAGTATAATTTGGTTAAACTCAGCAAATTTATTCCAATTTAGTTTTCATATGACAATTTCGGTCAATAAAATGTAGCCTGGCTATACAGCTGTTTAAACTCGTCACCATCCTTTAAAAAAAATATTAAAAATGTAATAGATTTTTATGACAAACCAAATTGTACTAATCTCTGAAATGGAATGTCTTAATTAACTCAACAAGTAGTTATGATGTACTAAGGAATTTCACAACTGAGATTCAAATCCTCAGGGTCAATAGATGAATGATCGTAAACCAGAATTTGAGAGCAAGACCTAAATCAAAAAAAAAAAAAAAAGTTGTTCCAGACAGACAACTGAAATTCATCAGGCGGACATCCTATATGTATCACAGTTCCTTGACAAACAAGCCAATATCAATAACTACCAGATGAACAAGAAAGATTGCAGTCCCAGCAGATTTTATGATTCCCGTTCATCTTCCCAAATTTTTTCACACTTTAAATGCATGATGTATGAAATATACAAAACAAGACATGCAAATAAAAGGTAGAAAACACCACCGAAATCCACATTTTGATTTACAAAAAAATTTACTGGCCAGCTGATGGATTTGTCAGCAACTCCAGTGATTTCTTCAAGAAGTCTACTGCAACTGAGACATCATCAAATGCCAGTGCCCCAACGGCAAATCTTGCAGCCTTGTGTGCCTCTGCTATTTTTTCAGGTGCTGGCTGGTAGTTACTGTTGTACTGGTATGCCTGAGTAGTTGTTGACTTAGGTTCCACAGTTTCATTTCTGCTACTGTGTTGAGCACTTGATGAATGGTTTGTAGTTAGCGGAGCCGACTGGGAAGAATATGAAACATCTGATCCTTGATAATGAGTATAGTTTGATGGGACTGATGGAAGGCTGCTTTCTGTAAAACTTGGATAAGACTGAAAATGGGGATAAGAATAAGAGGAAGTTTCATGAGAAGGGTAGTTAGGACCTAAATGCTGTGAATTCTCTGGTGAGTATTGCTGATGATTGTAGAGCTCAGAATAAGAACTTTCAGATCTAGCAGGTGGAGGATGGTAATCTTGGGAAGTTGGTGGAGGAAGGTAATCTTGGGACAGTGGAGGAGAATGATAGTCTTGGGAAGGTGGAGGAGAATGATAGTCTTGGGAAGGTGGAGGAGAATGGTAGTCTTGGGAAGGATAAACTCCAGGTGTGAAAGAGTGAGATGATGGAGATACAACGGAAGAATGCTTGTTAGTATCTACTCTATCATGAAATGGCATAGATGGTGGAATATTAGCTGATTGTTGGTCGTTAACAGTATCATGAAATTTAGGAGCAGGATGAATGCTTGGCAGATTCTGGTAGTTGGCAGGGTTAGGATAACTTCGTGATGAATCAGATTCTGGTCCAGGACTGGAAACAGTATTTTCAGTAGTCCCAAGGTCCTGAAAGAATATAACAGGTTAGGTTTTGAAAATTAATTGTTTATTAATTAATCAATTTATTGTTTTTCTAACTGATCAAACTCAGAAGACACCAGGTTAAGTTTTGAATCACACATATCTATCACTTGAAGAACTCAAAGGAACTGACAGATCCTCATCACCATCAGGGGGGCCAGCTGTGGGCTTCCTTCCTTCTTTCAAAGCTTTTCTTATTTCAGCTGCTTTCCACACAGCATATTTCTGTTTCTGCTCCAGCTGTAAAAAGAAATTCAAAAAAGCATTAGACATACACTTACAGGAAGTTATATTCTTGCTGCAAATTGATTCCAAATGCAAAGAGATGTGCATAAAAAAGGAAGGTTTAACGGATGAAATACACACATCAGGCTGAACTGCTCCAAATTGATTAAGAATCTCAAAAAAGATACTGGCAGCATAAAATGTTTTTGCTGTATTCCTGCAAAGCGTGAAAGAATGTCAAAAACTTATCACATGTGAAGGGAATAGCAAAAAATTGGCAAAAGACAGATACATGGTGTGTAAAGAAAATGAGCTACTATTTTGTTCAAGAGAAACGAACAAGTTACAAAAATCCCTTGTAAGCCTCAACACAATTGAGATTAAAGGAATTGAAGCTGACGCAACAGAACCAACATACAAACTTAAAGGCTTATTTGTTTCAAATAATTTAAAAAAAAAAAAAAAAAGTGATTTTAGCTCACAAATCTGCTCTTCCAGCACGATCTTGCTTGTCTGCTTTTCCAAACACATTCAAAGCAAATCCCTCGAGATATAAATTGTCTTCAGGCCCCAACTGGATTGACTTTTTATCCTGTAAAAACAACATATTTCGGATACATCAATTGAGTAAATAAAAATTTCATAATCATACCCACTCAAACATGTCAGCCACTAACATCTTTCAAAGGAAAATAAAACTGCTGGGTGTCACTGAAACATGCCATAGTATCATTAATTCATTATTATTTAGATTCAGACACATCCATTTAACAACAATATATTCCCTTCTTATTTTCAAAAACAACACAAGTTAGGGATCCAAGAGATTAATTAAAAAAACACTTTATTTATTTATTTATTTATTTGCGGATCAACTTTGAGTTTGAGTTAATTGTGATTACAATCAGCACAAAAAATCAACAAGGTTTAATTTGGAACCTTTTCAAGCTGCTTCATGAGCGAAACCAGAAGAGCATTAGTGGTCTTCGTGCGCTCACTTTGCGGAATCTTCAACCCCCGTTCCATCGCATATAATCGACCTAATTTTACCAAAATCAATTTAATCATAATAATTATAACATCGATTGGAGTATTTCAAATCAGTGAAACAGCAAAAATTGCAATAATGAAAAATAGCAGGTATCGATCTAAAATAAAAATAAGAGAGAGAATTACAGTAATAAGCGACGAGTGGTTCATGCTTTTGCAATTCATCGGCGCGTTGAAGGTATGGTAACAGCAGCTTCGCGGGTTCGTTCTCGTTCGCCATCTCAATTTCCAGAGATTCAAAACGCACAAGGTATTCGAAACCACACGACGTCGTTTGTTGGCTTTATTCCAAGCTTATGCCTCGACCGTCTCTCCCTGCCAAAGGCAACTATTGAGAAAAAGGAAAAACTTCTCAGCTAAGAAAATAAAAATCGCTGTTATACTTTAAAACTGAATAAGCTATTATTGATGAATATTTTATATTTAAAAAAATTTAATTGATGTATTCATGTTATTTTTATTTATATTTAAATCATATGTATTTTTAATTTAAATTAAATTTAGTCATTTGCAAGTTCATTGATGAAAGGATGACTTTAAAAGCATACAATTCAATTTCATGAATTCAGTTAATTAGATCTTTGTAGACTAAATGCTTCAGCGATTTGAATTTTAGAAAAATAGATGAAAGTTTGAAAAAAACTCTTCTATAAATACAACTTTAATTAATGAAACTCAATAACTAAATTTAGGTGGCTAGAGAAGTAAGAACTTTTTACGATTAAAGGTTTAATTTGATTATTTAGGAGTTAGTAGTAAGAAAAAATATTAAAATTATTTATACACTAATAATATAAATAATTTTTACATTTTTATTATTCAATCAGAAATTAACATGTGTTACAAGGTTTTTGACCTTTTTAATAATCATCTTAAACTTTATATCTACTATAATTTCTAGTTATTTGACTGTATTACAATATTACGCAGATTACACATAGAAATTAAATTATATTCCTATCGACACTCTGCATAATACTCTTTTTAATTCTAAGGTGTTATGAATTAATTTCTGACTTGATATGCTTCTCAAAAAAAAAAAAAGACTTTGTATAGGAGTAAATATAAAGAGTTAAAAGGCATTAGGTATTGTAATTGTTAATTTCTAACTTTTTATCTGTCTTTGTTAGTTGACAAAATTACCATGGCTTTTTTGGGTGATTTCTAGTTTATAATACTCCTTTGCTTTTAAAAAAGAAAACAGAAAAAAAAAAAGTTAAATCTATTGGTGATGGAAGGTAAGGTTTGAGAAGTTTATATAGAATATTAGATTCAAATTTTACTGTGGCTATTGTAGAATATAAAAATCAAAGTTCTGAATTCTTAATTATAAATAGGAAAATGTTCTTTAATAATTAGTTGTCGAGATTGGTATTTGCATCTTTTTAATGCATTAAGCAAGTATGCAAAAAATAATGACTTGTAAGATTATTTCGTATCATCAATTGAACTTTAATACTCATGGATAACTCCAAATAAGCAAATCTCACCACCAAGTGCATAATTTAACTGGTGCAAAATGCATAAAAAAAATTAACTATTGAAAAATTGTCTCATCTTAATCAACAATTTTGAATTTTAACACCGTTTAAACTTTTGTTATTTATCTGAGTTTGATCGTGCTGGAGTACAAATGTGAAGTGAAATCTTATCTCATATAAGAATGAAAAAATTAATTATATAAGTGAAAGAAGAATTCATAACCTTAATTTTAAAATTTTAAATTAAAATATAATATTAAGTTCACTTATATAATTATTTATGATTTATTGGCGTAAATTTTTCTTGTATTTATCCCCATAATTGTAAAAGAGAACTCTGTTTGAACTTTTACCATCCGGACAGTATGAGGCAACTATTTGTTGCTTCTGCATTTTTCCATTCTTTGACGTGAAATTGCCCGGTAGATGTGCATATGTAACACCATTTCAAACACACGGAAAGTGAAACAAACCAATGAATAGAAGCGCTAGGGTTTGGAAAAAGGCAAGGACTTAACTGTGTATATTTTCATATTAAAGGGCATATGTATTGAGAAAACCTCCAAAATGGCAAATTGAACATACACAGCTCGGAACAGTTCCTCTCTAATTACTTGTCACTCCCATATTATAATTCCTAAAGCAGTAACTAGTAATTTGACAATGCTACAAAGATGAAATTATAGGGTTGAAAATGAAGATCTCGTTATTAGGGTGATGCCGGGATGGGTTCAGTACCAGAAACATGGGAAGCAGCATCTTCTTTTGATATGGCCACATAATTCACCGGAGCAGATAGTCTGTTATCCCTTTTTCCATCTTTTGATGTGGACCTGTTTCCATTTTGATGAGCATTAAGCGATAGCCGTCGGTTAGGAGTACCATTGGCTCCTACGTTAGCACGAGGACCTCCTGACTTACTGGAACTAACTGGCCTAGCAGGGCTGGGTCTTGAACCAAAGATGGTTTCTTGTTCCGTGTTTCGCTGCTCGTGATGCTTTTTTTGATCCTACAGAGTGCAAAGTCCATAAGTTATGACCTCTCAGTACCACAGCATGTACAACAAATATAGAATAGTAGTGAACAGAACAGAAATAGGCCAAGCTGATAGTTTTAATTTCCTCCCAGAGTTGTGGTCTTATTATTATCAGCAAGTAGTTGTGGTCTTATTATTATCAGCAAGTGCTCAAATCAAGCTGAAAATGAGTCAATCCTAAATCCTAATCATCTTTTATTAGTGAGACTTACCCTCATCCTCCGTTTTTCCTCTTCCCGTTCATGTCTGAGCATGGCATATTCATCTAACATGGCAAGAAGAGGAACACCATCATATGTAAATGACATGCCATGATCTTCTTCCCATGCACGAGTTTTAGCAACCAATGTATCGACGAGAGCTGTATTTTCACCGACAGAAACAAAATTATTCCAATAATTTGGCATCATTTTGTTTTGCTTACACTGACAGCAAATTGAATTAATAATAACAGTATCTGATGGTGATTATAATCTCATTTAACAAATACCTGGAATTTTGTTGACCAATATCCGAGCTTTCTCTGCACGTTTGAGGTTTAAGTGTGCACCCCTGCTTGCATTATACCTGTTATCATCCTGTTTTATAATCCAAATGAGGAGGATTAGGCAACCGTTTAAAGATCATAACTTGCAGCAAAGCTAAAACTAAAAAATCTATATATTTTTGGAAACGGCAAGAAACATTTCAATTATCTTGTCAAATAACAAATCACTTAAACTGAAAACTAGCAGACTAAAGAATAAAGACAGATACAGATTGACTCTGGTTAAAGGATTTACAATTTTTGTTAACATGATAGTAAATGTTCTGATCATAATACTACTTCACCTCTCTATCCACGACTGTGCACAACCAATCATTCAAACTCAGAAAGAAAACTAAAGCAGAAGCGAGATTTTAAGTACCCGATTATAGTCTTCAAGCCAACTCTCTTCTTCACATGCTGACATCCATTTCTCAACCTTGTCCAATATATCTTTTCGGCTTAAAGCTTCTTCTTTGGCTTTTGCTATCTGATTGTCCATGTCAGCCAGTAATTCAGTTGGTTCAAGGTTTCCTGAATCAATCAAGGCCATAATCTTCTCCCGGGCAGCATCTGGATCTACTTCTATATGAGCACAGGCAAATATCTCTTCGAGCTCTGCTTGCTTCTTAAAAGCAATTTCCTTCATCCTGCTGGCTTTCAGCTGATCAAGTCTCTCAACTTCCACTTCAGCCTTTATTATCAAAGAAAAAAAAACAGTTAATATCATAATTGGAATTCGAATCTGTACACTTCATAATTTCTTTAGTACCTACCTGCTCAATCAGATCCAGAGCAAGGGCACCAGGAACAGTGACTTCATCAACAGAAGCTGACATATTACAGGTAACGTGGTCAAATAGTCTCCTTTCCTCAGGAGGAGTATCCATTAGATTCCAAAGATCAACTAACTGAGAAGCTAATTCTTGGAGCTGCATGAAATATCCAGGTCAAAGTAAAGAAAATGGTATTAGATTAAAAGTCAAGCAGAAATGAATGCAAAACCATTTTGTAGGTAATATCACTCTGGGGTGCCAAAGTCAGAATTGGTGGTGATTTTTTGAAAAAATACACATGATTAGCAAGACAAAAACCACGACATATCAAAATTCTTAACATTTAAGAGCTTATAAAATTAACAGCTATTGCATAAATAAAAATTAAGGAGAAGAAATGTTCTAAATGCATTACCTTGATCAGCCTCTGTTTTTTATCTTCTTTCAGCGTTAAGACTGTGTTAGCCAGCCTTGCGAGGGTGTCATTACTAATGCTCTTGGATTGAACACCAGTAGAGTCATTTAGACTTGGATGAACCTCAGTCACAGTAGTGAAGAAGTCCATACCAAGCACAGCACATAGATCATGCACAGTACTCACAAACTCAAGAACCTTGTGCAACCTCTCGCTCTGCCAAACAAGTCAATACAACAAAACTCTCAATGAGCTGTTTTGTGAATGAAATCAAATGGAATTTTCCAAATTAGTGACAAACTGACACATTATTGAATATTATAACAGAATTACCTTTTCCTTTTGAAGTTCTTGAAGCTCAGATTGATATTCATCTAACTTCTTCAAGGACAAATCAGACTCATCAACTGCAGGTGAAACATCATTAAGGTTCAAGTTCCCGGCTATCTCTCCACATATTTGTTGGATCTGTGACTGTACATCTGAGAACTCCTTAATTCTTTCTTCTTTTTGTTGCCATAACTGTTCAAGTACTGGTGCTATAGCTGCAAGCTGTTCTTTGATAGTTCCAGAAGTATTCTCAGGCTGTGAGAATGAACATTATGCATAGGAAATTAGTTTGCTACTTTACTATTTAAATGCATCACAAAGTAAAATATGTAGCTAATGTGTAGTGTATTATTGCCAATATAAGACATAATCAAAATAGTTACTAACAATTCCAGCAAAGCTCTTTTCTCCAAGTGCTGATAGAAGAGTGGAAAGCTCAAGCTTAGCATCAGACAGAGCTTGAAGTAGCTGCGCCCTTGACTTCGCAGCCTGCTCAACCTTTCTCTTGTACACGTCCAAGCACTCCTGTTCTAACTGAAGAAGCATCTTGTCTCGTTGCTCATCGCTCTCACCAACCTCATCCCATATTTCCTACAGTGTATACAGATAATTTAATTATCTAATCCCATTATTCTGTAGAGCATTCGCATCTTAAGTGACAAAGATGAATAGCTGAATGTAGTTAGTTACCTGAAGCTTTTTTAACAAGGAACCACATGTGTTTTCCCCAAGAAGAGGATTTTGAGCTTCGGTCACCGCCATTGAAGTCCCAGCGACACCTACCCTGCACCCTCAAAAAAAAAAAAAATGACATGAAACTTTTTTCTCCTTCCACCAAACGAATAGAGAAACATCTCTTCTATGAAGATCAAGAAAGTAGAAGACATCTGTTATAAGACAATGCAAATGCAATTAAAGCACAATAAATGCAAACCCGTAATCCGGTGTGGGTAAATGTTGAATTCCGGTAACCCAAAATTACCCATCCCAATAAGTTAAACTAACGAATTCAAATAAGGATCTTTGAAAAGATAAGCCAATTTTTTCCTACTTAATATTAATAATTAATAATAATATTAATTATTGTTAAAAAAAGTATAGTTTTTAAATTGCATCTGCAAAGAAAATCTCCAAACAAGTCAGATTATGTTCATTATGATATAATCATAATCCAATGCAGGGTAAAGCTAATTAAGCTAACGATCACAGCAGAATAAACGACTCTACGAAACGGAAGCTAAAATAACCCAATGATCAGCAACAAGTAGCAAGAATATGCGATGATCCAGAAAGAAAAAAAAAAAAGGATAAGAAAGGAAATGCTCACGGTCAAGCTAAAGAGATGAACGAAGCTTGAAAGAAATGCAGAGTGAAACAACAACTTGAGACAGAGCTCGCTTGCATTCACAGAGCAATGAGAAAGAAGCAGATCTTGGGGGAATGCGGAGATCAAACGAAGAAGAAGAAGATCGCGAGGGAGAAAAATGCGTACCGTTTGAAGCTTAGGGTTATGTGGCTTCTTCAGATCTGAAACAGAGCGTGAGCGAGTGAGGGAGTGAGTTCGTGAAAGAGAGAGAAAGGGAGAGTGAGATTTTGTTGTGTTGTGTAGAGTGTGCATATAATAATGGGGTCATAAGAATAAGATTAGATGATTAGATTATTAGAAGATGCTAAAGAAGACAGAGTACAGTGTTAGTGTAGGAAAACAAAATGGACCCACAGTGACTATCCATGATCCATCTCTTCCAAGTCAATTCGTTTCTTGCCCCAGTTCTTCCCCCTTATTTACGATCATGACACTGTGTCAGTGTGTCTTGTCTACCTCACTCTCCATTTTTTTCAAATCTAACTATAAATGCTACCATCAAATTACTTCTACTTAAAAACTTTGACTTTGACTCCCTGTCTGTCTCATATGGAAGGATATAAATTTACTCTTAATTCAAAAAGTTAATATTGACTGAAATTGGAACACTCTCACGGTCGTCTCACCTTCTTGTTGTATTAAAATTAAGAAATGTTAATAATATTATATCTGACACTTTTTTTCATAAAATTATAACACATACACTAATTTGTATTTTAATTATTATTGTTATTTATCATCATTATCTTACTGTAATCTATTATCTTTTAATTCCTTTTTCATATTAGCAACATACTACCTTCTTACAACGGCCAAAAGTGTGTGTTTGAATATATCAGCTGAAGTCAAAAAGTGCGGCTTCTCATTTTCTGTTTGTTGTGAGAAGCAGCTATTTCTAAAATTTAGGAATTCATGTCTGTTTGGGATTTCCCAACAGAAAAACAAACACGGACTTAAACAAGAGAGAAATAGTTTATCTCCATCCACCTAAACACATTGCTAAAAGAATCCATCATTCACTTCTAAGTACAAGGTAAGTTGTTTACGAAAAAGCAACTTAATGAGCCCCTCAAATAGCCATTTTATCACATTACAAGGCAACTAAGTATTGCCATGCCCGTGTCACAGGACCAGTTGTGGGGTAAGCATTGAGCTGCTATTCAATTTACGTGGGTCTTATTATGACTTTTATGTCATTGGTGGAAATAAAAAAAGAGAGAAAATAAAATGTATAAATAATACGAAGTACTTGTCAAATACTAAATGAAAATATCTTTTTTAACAAAAAGAAATTCAAACATTGATTAATCAGGTTATTGAAGATTTGTCTCCCTCACTAGACTCGATCTCCTATGGTACTCAAAGTGCAATAGTGAGCTATTAAGTTGTTTTGAAACCATATGTTGAATGTGAGTGTGAGAATGGGTAGTCAAAGCATAAGAACGTGGAATTGCAGGCTAGGACAAGACCATGGAGTGCAATAAAGGCCAATACCGTTATAAAACTTAAGGGCAGGGGCAATTACTAGCAACAAATGGGGGAATGTTTTCCTTTTTCTTAAAAAAAAAAAAATTACCTAAATGTCATGCCAGTCAAAAATAAATACCAAACTGTTACGCGGCATAGTTAGCTAGACACCCCAATGAACTATGCATGCACATAATTCGCTATTCTGCGCAGCGAATTATGTGCTGACAAGGCAGAGAGAGAATACTTCGCTTCGCTGGAGGGAGTAGCGAATTACTTACAGTTCAATAAACAACTGCTCCCACTTTTTCATAATATGTGAGATCCCTTTATTTTTGCATATCTTTTTAAACTGGATGATAACCGAATGATTTTTATTCAAAATAATTTTATGCTAATTATTTTTTATTTTCAAATATTTTTTTTATTTAGTTGAAAATCAGTTCTATCAACTAAATTAGTTTTGTAGAACAATACAATTTTTTTTAAATCATTTTGAATAAAAACCGATATTTTGAATCAGTTTTAAATTGATTATAAGAAATAGATCAATTTTAAATAGATTTTCTAACTATTTTTTTTTATTTTCAATTTTTTTTATTTAGTTGAAAATTATTTCTATTAACTAAATTAGTTTTGTAAAATAATATAATTTTTTTAAAAATCATTTTGAACAAAAACTGGTATTTTGAATCAGTTTAAATTGATTATAAGAATTAAATCAATTTTAAATAGATTTTCTAACTGTATTTTTATTTTCAAATATTTTTTTATTTAGTTGAAAATTAATTTTGTAAAACAATATAATTTTTTTAAATTATTTTGAATAAAAATCTGTCAAGTTTGCAAAAATAAAGGGATAAACAGTTATTAAAAAGATAACATGGGAAAGTAAGAGCAGTTATTAAAAAGATAATATACGTTATGGGAAAGTGGAAGCAGTTAATTAATTATTGAACTCTACTTAATTCGCTACTCCCTATAGCGAAATATTCTCTCTCTGCCTTGTCAGCACATAATTCGCTGCAAGAATAGCGAATTATGTGCATACATAATTCATTGGGGTGTCTAACTAACTATGCCGCCTGATAATTTGGTATTTATTTTGACTGGCGTGGCATTTAGATATTTTTTTTTTTAATTGACCCACTTTGGTCAATGTCTCGGATAGGAAAACCCCATACGTGGGCAAAGGCAAAGTTCGCGGTCAGGGATAGGGTTGTCATTACGAATCCAACACGTCTCTGTCCAAATGAGTAATGACAGCATCACTGTGAAGCTACCTATATTTCTGTTTAGTGTATACTATAACCCTTTTGAACGTGACAACATTTTCAATTCATCACTTTCCTTGGACCATAACCTGCCTTCTCATTCTAAGTAAGCAAAATCCATTATTAGAATAATCATATAATTATATCATCAATTGATATTTGATCATGCACGGGATAGCCTCTATATCCCTACATATAATTGCTACATTTGGGGTGGCCTACGTTTCAGCCATTTTAATTTATTGAGAAATATATTTTGTATCTATCATTGCAATTGCATGTAGTGCATATCAGCATATGGCTCCAAAAATACCCCTTGTGTAAAAATCGAATTGACCAATTAATTGGATGGTTTTAAAACATGAATCGGTTTATTATTAATGGGTTTGATCATAAGCCTATTAAACGCTACTTCATGTTAGATGGAAGATAATTTCTTCCTTTTGACATTATTAGAATGCGTGTCACATCTATTTACAACCGCACTTTTGGTTTGGAACACTGACCTACGACTATTTAAAGTTTGAAACAAACATTTGGGTAACCCATATCTTAAATAATATGTTAAATACTGAAAAATCAATTGTAGTGTGAAGTTATAAGGTAAAACTAACTAGATTAAAAGCTAAAAATAAAAAATAATCAGGCAATGATTCATTTATGCATGCATAATGGTAGAGATGTCACACTTCGTCAATCATTTCTTCCACTTTTATATTTACTTTTATTTTCTTCCTTTTAATTTAAGACAAAATTAAAGGACAGAGACAGCGTGGCTTTCAAATCTCATTTCATTTATAGAGTAGGAAAAATACATTATTGCTTGTATATCAATAATAATGCTATCCTTTTTCGATGTGGCAATCATGAAATTAAAGATTGGTTACATGATCATCAAGTAACATAACTGAAGTAAGCCGTAAGCTTGTTTAATTTGATAAAGTGTGTGAATAAGTAGAGGTGAGTACACAGTACAGTTTTAATTAGTTAGAAAAAAAAATACCAGTAACAAATTACTAGCTCTGTTATCATCTAACCTCCCACAAATGTCTGTCGAGTCGGTTGACTAATAACTTGAATATGAACTAAAAAGACACAAAAGTTGTGTCACTCTTCAAAGTCTCACGGGGATCTCTCCATAATTAAGGATTTTCACTTGATAAAGTACTCTTTCCATTCCTCGTTCTATTTATTTTTTGTTTTAATTTGGTTTTTTTAAATTAAAAAGTTTTGATTTAGTTTTTTGAAGTATTTTTATTAGATTAAATTGGTATTTCCGTGAATTTACCAAATTAACAGTTTTAATTTTAGTTAACATGGTGAATGCCAATCTCATGTATTAAACTGACGGAAAGATTAATTTTAGTCTAACAAATATTTTGTGGGATCAAAATTAATTTTTTTAATTTACAAAATCAATCTAAAACTAAAAATTAATATGAGAGAAAAAAAAAGGATATATTATTATTTTTCTTCTTCTTTATTAAGGTAATGATATATACTTAGAGTATGTCTAGTGAGAATTGTTTATGTAGCCAAAAAAATAAACAAAAGTACCCAAAAAAATGAGAGTTGTTTACGGGTTCTTAAATTTAAGAATTGATTTGTATGTAGTTTCACCATTGGAATAATTAACATTACAAGTCTTATATGAGAATCATTATAAATCATTAAAAAAAATATTAGAATCATTATTTTTACAAGCAACACATTTAAAATTGATTTTTTTTTCTTGAATATTGATAACATTCACAATAAGCTATTAAGCATTTATTAAATTCAAAGAAAGAGTTTTTTCCACAGTAATCATACCCACACAAACAAAATTACCTCTTGCACAGGATACTTGCAGTTTTTGTTTTGTTTTTTTAAAAAAAGTATTTATCAAATGCTAATATTTAGCAAATTTCTAAATACCTATTAAAAAATAATAGTTAATATATTCTTTAAAAAAATCTAACTTCTGTAGTTATTACAATATTTCTACGTATTGTAGTTATAGTCTTATAGAGATACCATAATTAAGTCCATAACTAAGAGCGGAGCCATGATATATATGAGAAAGACTGACATTAAAAGACATAATGTATGATATCAAAGAAAAGCTTAGTTATATTTATCCCCTTTTTTTCCCTTATTCGTGTTTGTGGATGTTTTATGGTATAAAATGGTCAATTATTATATTTATAATAACTTTTTTTTTCAATAATTTCTCTTTCGATATAAATAGTCATATAATGAACCAATTAAATTGACCCAGTAGTTCTAGTGTCGGTGTAAAGAAAATCGTAAGTGGGAAATGCCATCTCCCATTTTCCATATATATATAGACAACTTACACTAGCTAGGTTATCTATAACTTATATTAGCAATTTATGAATGTTACCAACAAGGGTGATCTAAACATAATAAAGCACACTTCATTTGTTAGACATGATTTATTATCCAGCCATCTACCCCAAAATATATCATTGTTCAGCTGTTACCCGTGGTTATAAAATAGCTTAAATGGTTAAACTCATTCTCTTTACTGAAGTCAAACTCATCGCTTAGCTTCATTATAATTTCAAACAATTATCGAATATCATCACAAAAACAAAATTAAACCCAGTAATAACTTTGTTGTGAAACACTACTACTGATCTTTACCATTAATAGCAGAGACAATATAATATATTAATATTCAATAAAAATATCAGAAGTTAAAGCAAATATGAGATCCAACTCTGTTTGGTATGAAAAGTTTTCTTCCTTAGTTTTTGGAGTAGGATGTAAACTTGTTTAAACTTGTAAGATTTGATTATGAATATCAACTTTTCTAATTTTATATTTACTTTTTTGTAGTATTGTTTTATATGCTTTAGTAATCGGTAAAGTTGTGCTTTAACTAGAATAAAATATACACATAACAATATTTTATAACTATGAAAAGAGACTAATTAAATGAAATTTGATATACTTATTTTGTAGTAACAACTAAATAATTTCCAAAGAGAATTGAAAGCTTGAGGGGACCATGACACTCTAAGTTCCTCCCCCTCCCTCCACCTAACAACTCTGTTTTTTTGTACTTATCTAATACTACTATTCTTTAGATAGCACAATCTCATGCTTGTTGCTCAATTCCAACACACGTTATGTCCTGTCCGAAAATCGATAATCAAGATGCCAACAATGGAAGACACATGTGGGTTGGGGCCATGCAACATGTGACCTAGGCAGGGAATATAATAAGATCTGAAACTTGAGAATTTGCATTGACCAGCCGAAAGCACAATAACGCCGTCACATGCATTTGTATTTTCAATTATTTGCCAATCATCGACCAAAGTGACCATCTTAGCTAAAATTAAACAGTGTGGTTTAATTATAATGGCATCATCTCTCATGTGATTGTATTTTATTATAGGCATGCACAAATATTTGTAAGCCCTATTCTGTTCTCTCTCGTATCATACCTACTTTCTTACTAGTCGAATGATACCTACTTCCTTGCAGATTAAATATATTGTCATCATGGACCCAATTCTTGGGTTTGCCACTTGTGCCATTGTTGTTACGCCAACTGAATGGAATTAATGTTCGTTCTAATTATAGTTTAATTTGCTGAGAGGCTGAAGAACTTTTGATTAGTTTGGTCTTTTTTACTTTATTGCTTATTTTTAAATTTTAGACTTAATTACCATTTTGTTCTTCTAATTTTTTTTAAAAAAAAGTCAATTTAATCCTTTTATTATTACAATGTTCAATTAGATTATCTAATTTTTTAAATAATTTAATTAGACTCTTTTATTTTTAGAAGTTTTATTTAGGTCCTTTATTATTTTTTTTAAAAGTAAGTTCAATTTGATCTTGTTTTTCTTTTAACTGCTCCAAAAATTTTAAAAAATAAGATTAATTTTGGTTTTAAATATGATCAAATTGAATTCATTTTTAAAACTAAGGGACATAATTGAAACTTCTAAAAATAAATGGATCTAAATGAACCTTTTAATAATAAGAGAATTTTCAGGAATAAATTAGAGGATGAAAATAGTAATTAAGTTTTTAATTTTACGTTGCTGACAATTAGTTGTAATATCTGTGCATTTTACAAGAGGGACTCAAATAAGTTATTTCCAACCATTTAAAAAAAACAAAACTGTAATTAGGAAAAGCGCGTGTTTCGAGAGACGTTACAAACACAGCAAAATTGATTAATTTGCTAAAAAAAATTAGAATTTACAATTGGTAATTTGTCAACAAATTTTGAAAAATCATGTCATGGACGTGTAATCCAACACCGTAAAGAAAGAAAGAAAAAAAAAAAAAAAAGAAATGTCATAGTCGTATAACCAATTATACTGAAAAATATCACAGTTAATTTTTTGGTACAATCTAGGTAACCTATTCTGACGAGAATTCTCGATATGGAGGAGCTATAGTATTTTGACTTTTGTATGTAATTGGGTTACTCATGCTTTGGTGGGCTGTTGGAATTTCATCTGCTATTGCCAATTCCCCACTATCCATTTTTTTTTTACATGGCAAGACAATTTGGACAATACTTTTTTTTTGGTTACTAACAATTTGTATAATACTGATGCTAAGGTGGAGTAGTAGGATAAGTGATTTATGATGGACCATATATTTTTTTAATCTGACACTTAGGAGAGGAAGAACGTTGGTGTTCTGATGCAGAGGATGCATCATAGTTTTATGGACATGAGATCAATGACTATCATTTGTGGTGCACCATAAATCACCTACAAAGTTTACTACCTAGGAGAATAGTAGAAGATTAAATAGAAACTTAGTCACGGATCCTAACCAGCATCAAATTTTATATCTCTAATTAGTGAACCAATACGGTAGTAATTAATTGGAGGAAGTTGGATGAAGAATTTCCGCTTTTGCCATTGCAATTAGTAGAATGTATATGTAAGAACATAGGACTCACGAGAACACATACTCAAAACAAGGGGCAAGGAGCCAACTTTTGGAAATGCATGCACTTCTAGCAAAATTGTTCAAGCAGGAATTTTTCACACAAGTAGAATATACACACGCATTGTACAAAATATATATATATATATATATATATATATAGACACACATAGGCATAGTTTTCAAAAGTGGTACATCATTAGCAAATGTTTTAAGAATTATATACAGTGTATGAGCCGTAACGTTAATAAAAGAATTACTACTATAAGGTATGTTCAGTTTTTGCTTGAAGTGTTAATCAGTAACATTTTAAGAATTATTGACATATGCCATAAGCTAACGTTTTTTTATGAGAACTTTTTTCTCCTCTCATCATCCTCCTTATATCTTTGCAATTCTTTTGAACGATTTCTCTCAAGTTTCATTTTGAACAAGTTTTAAGTTTCATTAATTTGGAGTCATGAATATCATCATCCTTGGGTGCTTGGTGTTGGCAGTGCCATTGCTTGGTGGCATATCAGCTCGAAGTGGAGGTATGATCCACGCATGGATGTTCTTTCATTGATGTTTTTACTTTCATATTTACTTATTGTATAGTTTTTACTTTGGGGGATATGATACAATTGAAATTTGAAGTCCAGGGCGTGACTTATTGTATAGTTTTGTGGAGATGAGATCAATCTAATGACCATTATTTTTGGTGCACCATGTATCACCTACAAGACTTTCTCATTCCCCAATTGATTAAATTTTTGTTTCCTTCTCATTGATCATATAACCAATTAATTTTTCTACTTAGTCTAAAATTTTAAAGCACTGAGTCGGTAACATGGCCCAAACATATTATGACCTTGACATTAATTTTTCCCATTGCAACAACAATTTTGAAAGTGTTCTTTGGTTTGAAGATTGTGAAGAATTGATTTAGAAATTGAATGAGAGATGCTTGGATGAATATGTTTAATCACTAACGTCAAGAAGGATATACTCATTGGCATCGAGAAGAAGGGTATTATTGTACAGGACAACTTTTTTAAAAAAATTCCATGAAAGTAATTAATTATTATTCATACCCATGTCGTTTTATTTTTTTTTTAGGGAATGTCGTGTTATTTATCTTTTATCTTTTATACATTTTATGATATTGGTAAGAGATAGACTTATATAATAAAGTTTTTATATTTATTAGTGTTTTCAGTAACCTTATGAGGTCTGGACCCGTCACTTAGTATAATAAAGTAACACACGATTACCATCCCGTATCTCTCGTAGTTTGTCTCTCTCCTACTATGTCACAACTGTTATTCTCGTTTCCCTGAAACATAGCAAAGCCACATCTAACAACATCACCTCAATCCTCATCAACATTTTTTTCTCAATTCGCGTTGATCCTTTTGTCATTTTCTACCTCTTCAATCCAAGTATGTACTCTTCAATTTTAATATGCTGCTCCATTCTCCATTGTTATTTCCATAATTTCATTGTTAAGAGTCACTATCCCATTTCTTTCTTGAGCACATGTAACTTTTACCTTACATGAAAAGGGTTTCGATTTTGTCAGTGTGTGACATTCAATGATCTACTTTTATGTAACTTTAGTAACTATATGTTGGGCACATGCTCATTGTTTCAAAACATCTTGAATCAACCCTCACGCTATTAGGTAACATTGTTAAATTTTGTTGACGGACACGTGAATACGTACATTAAGATTATTTTGCACCTAGTGTGTACTAATTTCATTGCTTATTATACTATTGTTGTGTATTAAACTTTCCCAACTACGATAGTGATTATGTATATTTAGTATGACTGCTGAATTTTGAGGAGTCCATCATACAACCATTTTGATACATTAATATGAATCCTATTAGGGATGTGTCCGTTTGCTTTTATAACTATTTCCATCTACTATCTCAGAGGAGGTCTCAGTCCGTGCATGTATATCACTCCAAAAATATTTGAACTATCACTTCAACAATGAGAGATATACAGACGGATACTAACTGTAGTTCACCAAGAACGCCAAATGTTCGACTAAGAAGACGTTCAAATGAGGTTGGTGTAGTCAATTGACATGCATGCTTGTTAGTGATCGGGGATACATTTATTTCAAATATCAAGTTCTAGTGTGAATTTATGCTGCTGCAAGACCTGTTATCTATAGATTCTGTCAATTCAGAAATCATTTGATTCTGTCAATATGCACAAAATTATTATTCACTCCTCTACACATTATTTCTTATCTATATTATATCCGAGCTATACAAGACATACATAAAGGGGTAACTACTAGTGTGAGAACTCCAAGAGGTGAAACTAAGGACTTTCCTATTGGGATAGGATTACATCAAGGCTTGGCTTTAAGTTCTTACTTGTTTAACCTAGTTTTGGATGTGCTAATCAAGGACATACAAAACATTTTCCCTAATTGCATGCTTTTTGAGGATGATATAATCTTGGTTGAGGAATTAAGAGAATTAGTTAATAGTAAGCTCGATTTCTGGAGGCAGACTTTGGAAACAAAGGATTTTCGCTTAAGTAAAAGTAAGACAAAGTATATGCATTACAATTTTAGCAAGAGACAAAAGGATTTTGGCTCACAAGTAAAATTGGGAGAAGATGTCATACCACATGTTTCTAAGTTTAAATATTTGGGATCTATCATATAAGATGATGGTGAAATTAATGGGGATGTCACACATAAGATACAAGCGTGATGACTTAAATGGAGAAAAGCAACATAGTTTATTTGTGATCACAAAGTACCTATCAAACTCAAAGGAAAGTTTTATCATACAGTTATATGTCCAGCTATACTAAATGATAGTAAATGTTGGGCTTTAAAGGGACAACACGAGAAAAAATGAGAGTAGGAAAAATGAGAATGTTTAAATGAATGTGTGATCGTACAAGATAATATAGAATATGGAATGACATTATGCGAGAAAAGATTGGTTTAGCACCCATTGAGGAAAAGATGATAGAAAATCAATTTAGGTAGTTTGAGCATGTACAAAGAAGGCCACAAAAGACGTCTGTTAGAAGAATATATTGCATGATTTTTATCCATGGAAAGGAGAAGATGGAGACTGAAAAGAACATTGTAGGAAATCATCAAAGGAGATCTAAGACTTAATAATATTTCTAAAATTTTGGTTTTTAACCGTGTCAAATAGCATTGTGTTATTCATGTAACCGATCTCACCTAGTGGATAAGGCTTTGTTGTTGTGGTATCCTAATCCAATCTAGCTTTATATGTTTCCAAAGCCTCCTTATTATTATTGATCCATTCGGTTGGCATTTAAAATGCTATTTTTTCTTCTTTTTATAAGATAAATTACATGCAGATGATGAAATCATTATTGAATATGAACTTCCCATTAACTTATGTATACATTACTAATCATTAATCAAATACTGTAGAAAAGGGGCCGGGGAAATAGAAGAAAAAGAAATTTCATTTTGGAGAATTTGAAACTGATGCTATCTTTTTTGTGCCAGATTCCTGCGGAGATAAGCAAATCAAATGGAAACAATTTACTTGTCAATGATAAATCCAAATACAAATCAATGTGGATCCGTGCATACTCATCTCTGTGGATGCTAGCGAGTGTCTCACTAATCATATACTTGGGTCATCTCTACATCTGGGCCATGGTTGTGGTTATCCAAATATTTATGGCCAGTGAGCTCTTCAATCTACTTAGAAGAGCAACTCAAGATAAACGTCTCCCTAAGTTTAAGTTCTTGAACTGGTAAGTATTCATGCTACTATAATTTCTAAATGATCATGTACATATGATAAATGTTTAATATATAGTGTTTCACAATGATATGATTCTAAATGCAATGCCCAGGCATTATTTCTTCACAGCAATGCTATTCGTATATGGCCGTATTCTCAGTCAACAACTTGTGAATACAGTAACTTCAGATAAATTCTTGTATAGATTTGTGAGCAACCTGATAAAGTATCAGATGGTTATTTGCTACTTCTTATATATTGCAGGTTAGTACTTCCAAATGCTTCATTCATAATTGTCACCAAAATTTGGTAAGAGAGAAAACATGAATAATTATAATCAAGATACCTATAGGTCCTGTCTTTGTTGGACATATTCCTCATAAATCTGAATCAATCCTGCTAAGTAACTTAATTTTGCTATCTAATATCCTATTAACCTAGTCTTCTGGGGGTTCAAGTGTTGTTGCCTGTAATTTAAAAAAAAAAAAAAAAATCATTCCCGAATAAGTCATTTCATCTGTGTTTTCAGGTTTTGTATGGTTTATTCTTTCATTGAAGAAGAGATATTACAAGTATCAGTTTGGCCAGTATGCATGGACACATATGATACTTATTGTTGTGTTTACCCAGTCTGCGTTCACTGTAGCCAACATATTTGCAGGGATATTCTGGTAACATGACTTCTGTTATATTACTTTGATGATGAAATCTGCATTTTCTAATTCTCTTTTAGAGTTTATGCTTTCCTATTTTAGTGATTTTAGCTTAAACATCTTTCCAAATATGATTCTATGCAATCTAGCTTCATTTACATTTGATCAGAAAATTGTTCAACAGTTACTTACAATAAAGGACATGTAAAATCAATAAACAAGAAATAGTCTCTAACAATTTCTTTTTAATAAATTGCATCTTTGTTTTCTGTTTTCTGTCAACTTTCTCTGATTCTTGTTTTTGTTCCAACTTACTGTATGGTTGTGAAAAAAAAAATACTTTTGCATACATCAGTGTATTGAAAGAAAAATATATTCTGTTTTTTTATGTGTTGACTTTGGTATTGTTATGAACCTGAGTGAGAGGATAATCAGATTTAATAATTTGAATTTTAGTTGTCTTTGAATTAACTATGTGGCTGCTAAAAAATATTAAAGATTTTCTATTAAATCTGTGGTTTGATTGACTTGTATTAAGATTTCTCATTATTAAGGAAGAGGAAAAAAAGAACACAAATATCGGGACTCTATAAACATGATATCATGATTCATGAAAGTTATATTATGTCGATATTTTTTTGTGCTCCCAAAGAGTTTCACTTTCCTGCAAAAGCACTATCTATGTTTTTTCCTCACTAAATGGAAATTCTATAGAGGTTCTAATATGAGTAATATCAGTAACTGCGTTGGTATTACCAACCACTATGCTTTTAATGCTTTAAATGGCTTTATTTTTTTTATTGTTAAAACCTAACATGTTAATATTATTATGAAAGGTTTCTTTTCCCTGCATCCCTTATTGCCATGAATGATGTTGGTGCGTATTTCTTCGGTTTCTATTTTGGGAGAACACCTCTGATAAAGCTTTCTCCAAAGAAAACATGGGAAGGTTTCATTGGAGCGTCTGTTGCCACTATGATTGCTGCATTCACGGTAAGCATTGTGCTTTTGTTTAGTCACTTCTTATGTCAGGGAAATGCTAAGCAACTACCATCCCAAAAAACTTTCAAACTTTAAACCTTCTTTATTGCTCTGCAAGGTCTTTTGTGTTTAACTCAACCTCCTCTTTAAGTTGATTTAATGATGTTTTTCAGTATAATTGCTTTGCATGATGATGTCAATTGTGTTTGTGCAGTTTGCAAACTTCCTAGGTCGCTTCCAGTGGCTAACATGTCCAAGGAAGGTAACAATCTTGATTTGCTGCAGTCATCTAGGAGGAAATATTTATGCTGTTGCTAATGATGTTGAAATAAATTCAGGATTTAGCAACTGGTTGGCTTCAGTGTGACCCCGACCCAATTTTTAAGCCAGATTATATTCCATTGCCAGGATTGATTTCTCATTGGGTAAGTACCAAAAAAATATCCTAATAATTACAAAGAGACAGCAGTTTTGCCACTAAGCTTAAGAATTTAAGACTAAGTTTTTCATTTTGCAACATTCTGTAGCTTCCTTGGAAAGAGATAGCAGTTTTGCCTGTACAGTGGGATGCCTTGTGGATGGGACTATTTGCATCAATCATAGCACCATTTGGAGGTTTTTTTGCTAGTGGTTTCAAAAGAGCTTTTAAAATCAAAGTCTGTTCTTGCTCTTTATACAAGACATTTATTTTGTACCCATCACCCTTTTTCCATTCACTTTGAAACTCCCAAACATAGCATATAGCATCGACCTCTTTCAATGATTACAGGACTTTGGTGACAGTATACCTGGACATGGTGGATTTACAGACAGAATGGACTGCCAGGTTTGCTCATAGATAGATATTTATGTACTAGAATAAGATTTATCCTTGGTTTATAACTGAATAGGCTATTACTCAATTCAGGATACACTTTACAATTTTTTTATAGTATTATAGTTAATCAATAATCAGTAACTGCTATGATTGATCTTGCTTTAAGTATTTGGGGATATTTTCTTTATTTTGTATCTACCGTTTTGTTATCGATGAGCTAAGATATTCCATTGTCTTGACTTGTTAAAGTGAAATTGATCCATTACTAATAAAATTTATATGCCCTAGCCATAAACACCTTGTTTCAATGCTCAGCACTTTCAATTTCACCATAAATCATGGCCTGCTTTATATGACATGCTATAAAGTGAAGTACACAAATAACTCTGCAGCTATTGTGAGTCTGTGACTATTGTGTTTTATACTGTGTTATGCATCCTCTGCAGATGGTAATGGCTGTTTTCGTCTACATTTACCATCAATCGTTTGTTGTAGGCCAAGACTATTCAGTTGAGATGTTATTGGACCAGGTGAGTCTCTAGTTTAAGCAATTTTCAATCATGTGAAAATTAGAGGATTCTGTTTTCTTTCAGTTCCAATGGTGCACACATATAAGTCAAACATAATACATTTCACTATGGCCATTACACATAGGTGTAACGCTCAAGTGTTTTGTTGTAAAATCATTTGCAATGTTTTATTTATGTAGATAATGAGGAACCTTGGTTCAGAGGAGCAGCTATATCTCTACACAAAACTCGGGCAGATATTGCAGGAAAGGCGTTTATGACAAGTTCACTATACACTTAATAAAGCAAATGCTTCAATTAGTGTTATACTTGTAGATGAAGACCCTGTTGGAACAAGTGGTGGATATTAGTAAACAATTTTTTTAGACCTCTTTTTTAGCTGCTGAACTATGTTAAGTAGAGTGTAGCGATCCTTGCAAGTGACATTCCTTCTTTTCCTTTAGTGCTTAACATTGACACTTTAAAGCGGATTTGTAATGGAAATATATTTGTGTTTTTCAATACTGTTTTTTGTTAGTGTTATCTAATATCTACTATTAATTTATCATCAAAGTCTCAATATACAAACTTGTAATGCAATATTCTACTCTTAATATTCTTTCTTCAAAATTCAATCAAGAATAGTTATTTTCTCACAACTTACATCCGCTGAAACAAAACTCATTCAAATGAACCTGCAATTTCATTTTCCTTATTTGTTTTGGCTGGTGCTCATCTCTCATTTAGTTATATACTGAACCTCTGCATGTTCTCTCAACCATTCAAGCACTTTAGCTCCTTCTAGTATTTCTTGGACCTTCAGGAAAGTAAAAAAGATCAGATCAATTGTCCAGACATTGTATAGAATCAACATGCTATGCTTTAGAAGTGCTTATCAGTTCATGGACCATTTTGAAGATGGTTCAAGATATTTGTGGTTCTGTATATGCATATAAATGAAGCAGCCAAAACAATAAACAACATTCAACAAACTTAGACGCATGGCACAAACCTGTCCCTTCACCCGTTCCTCGTCATATTCTTGGTTTTGACGTTTGAATTCAGCAATGGAATTCTCAACCTCTTTGACAAGGTCCTCAGTAGCAAACTAAAAAACATACATGCACAAATCATTCCAATAAGCAAAAACATTCACCAATTACACTAGACAGTTTAATTATAAAGCAAGTGATATGCGCAAAGCAAATGTTATTTCTCAATCACAAAATTGGGGTGGCCTATAATACACTTGTAATCTTTTGACAAGGGGAAAGATTTTGTTGTCATCTTGACCTGAGCAAATATTTATAATGGAAACGTATCTTAATCAAACTCACTACCTGCAGATTTTCACGCTTATAAATATCACCAACTGCCAGACTCTGTTTTATCAAATTTGTTATATTTTCCTTCTGATGCTCAAGAAATTCGTTCACAGCCTTCGAACTTGACAGAGTCGCCAGCTGCTGCTCATTTAGTTTCATTTTTGCCTGAGAGAGGAGTTATTATTATTATTTTTTTTTTGCATTAAATCATGAATAAATGTAAAAAATTTGGAATCCAAGTTGCCTGATTGGCATGAAAATGATGCAACTTGCAATCAATACCTGTATTTCTAATAGGTTGGCTCCATAAAGCTGCCTTCCTTGTTCCTCAAACAAGGATTTAGGTATATCAACTTCTACAATCTGAAAATGACAAGATGCACAGATCTTTTGTGATAAACATTACATACTCCAATGTTTTCTTGCAGCATAAAATTCATTACAATAATTATTGGTACGAAAGGGCCAAAGAGAGGGAATCCAAATTTAAAGGTAACTTGTTTCATAAACGTCATAATCAGGTTTTTTCCAAGGATATACTTACCACCATACTTGACATCATATAGATGATTTACAAGATACGTTATGATTCAAAAACAACCATGAGGTTCATAAGGAAACGTAGGTCTTATCATCTTATTACAGAAAATTGAAGTCCTTCTTGATAATCATTATATGCCTACCAGAAAATCATAATAATAACTCTAGTGTATCCATGTCAGAAGCACATCATTATTCACAATGTATAAGCATGCATATTGTAATGTTACCTTAGAAATCTGATCTAAGATAGCATTATCAGTTGCTTGTTCTCTAGCTGTTTGCTCCACCTCTAGGCATTTCTGTAACAATAAGTCTTTGACCTGCCAATTCATGCTAGAGAATTTTACCCAAAATTCAATTCAACATAATTCCTCAATTTACATGACAATCATACTTAAGGGTAAAAATATCACCTGCTCCACTGTGGTGCATCCAGGAAGAAGCTTATCAGCAATAGAATCATCCAGCTCTGGTAAATCTCTGTAAAAAAGTTCTTTGCATTCAACCTGTTATGCATGAAAGTATTTACAATAATCAAAATCAGTTAAAGTTATATATGCAGCCAAAGGCGTTTTTAAGCAAGCTACAAGAAAATGATGAGATCCAAACATACACCGAATGTTGTACTCATGAAAATGAGTTGAGCACTGTGTACACAATTTAGAAAATCCAGAGTTTGAATCCCATTCCCATCGAGAGCAAATATAGTTTAATTTTGGCAGAGGGATAAACTATCCCCTCTAATGGAAAGCAAGAAGTCATTTTAGACAACATTGCCTGAAAGTTAAAAAACTTTCCTTATGAGATGCCTGTTCTCAAGTTTGAGGGAAAGGGTGCTAGGCTAGAGAGAAGTCACATCCTTCTTTCACGCCGAGAATTTTTCACGAATACTCTATCTAATGAATCACTGCTTTCAGAGTCTTTTGCCTAGGGCAGCTATTCTGCCTACAGACTTCTAAAAATCATACAGGATAGGGGAAAACTTCACTTCCTTGCCGTCAACCGACATATAGTTGCTGAGATAAGCAGAATCTTGCTTATAAACTGAAAGAGATTACTAGCTTGACCAGCAAACTGGATGAAATTCTCAAGATCATCTAGATTATTAGAAGAATAGATATTTGAACAAAGATTTATAATTTTATTATTATTTGTATAATACCAAGCAAAAGCATCATCATAAGAATAGAATTTTTTGACTTTAGGATCATGTATGGAAAACACTAGAAGACTTCTAGCTAGATCATGGTTACTGTATGATGGGGCTATGATATGACTACACAAGCTGAACAAGAAAGGTAAAGCTTCATTTCTTGCTTTCACCCTCTTTCTAGTACGTAAATGCAAAGATAAAAACTGGAACTTAAAATCTGCGGGAGCAACAAAGCTAAAACCATAAGCATACTAATGTCAGAAAAGAAATTATTTTTCCCTCTTTTAAAAATCAAAGACAATAACTGTTTCGTAAGGATATG
The DNA here is from genome assembly GCA_007407185.1 of Glycine tomentella. Lineage (NCBI taxonomy): Eukaryota > Viridiplantae > Streptophyta > Magnoliopsida > Fabales > Fabaceae > Glycine > Glycine tomentella. Next base: position 1,423,204 of record PYAF01005960.1, read on the forward strand.
AAAAAGCACCATAAATTGTACAAGACATGGCCAAAAAGTATTTATTATGAAGAATTTGGTGACCAAAGGACCAAAAGAAAAAAACTATCATGCCAGTTCATGTCTCTACAATGGTTAAACTTCTTTGATACAGCATTAGAAACTTACAGTAAACTGAGCATGAACACCACGAAGATTTTCTTGCTTCCATGTTTCAGGAAATACAAGAGGAAAAGACTTTGATTCACCTCGTTGAATTCCAATTATAGAATCAAGGAAACCTGGTAATACTTGTTCACCATATTCTGTATCAAAATTAAAGCCTGCATATCTAATATAGATTTAGAGGAAATATGTTCACAATGTATTACAAAAAAAAAAAGACTTCTATCACTTATCATTTTATTATCATCCTTCAAGCACATCACCCGACCTTTACTTTCAGCAGAAGGAATACTTTTAACATTTGATTCATCTTGATCAATGGTTGTTGCTGAGATGTCAAGGACAGCAACATCTCCAACCTGTGAACAGTAAAAAAATTGTAGCAGCTGGCTATTTTGGGTAGACTACACTAAATTATTAATTATCAAGATAATAAATACATACCAAAGGAAATAGTGCCTGTATGAATCTTATTTATTAGTATGAGATAGTAAAGAAACCATAAAAAATAATCAGTAATATCCTTCATTGTATCAGCCACAACTAAATATAAAACATACATGAGGAAATCTATATAGTTTGTGCTTGCTTTATAGAACTTGGAAGTGTTATGGATAAAATGATTCGTGAAAGTTTCGAATGAATAGCATTTCTAGTAAATAATTATATTAAAAAAAAACAAATGGTTGTATGCCAGCAGACTGGTATAAATTAAATTTAGTCACCTGTAGCCCTCTGTCAATAACCACTTTCAGTGCACCAATGGATTTATAACGCCTTCTAAATTCTTGTTCAGATGCTCTGTGAGCATCTATATCACTATCTATCTCGACAACAATCTTTAAATTTTTGTATGCATTATTATCGGGAATCCATTTGATTTCTGGTGCAATATCAACAAGGACATCATATCTGGAGATGGGAGAAGTGAAGAGAGAATAGTTAATATAATCTTCCTGTAGAAGTCGTTGGTTGACATTCTGATAATATTAGCATTCTTAATGATAGTCTTCCTTTTCTCTGTATTATGACAGAATATAGTTTTAGTATTACAGATGCAGCAAAGGAAGAGAAAAATAACAAGTCTAATGGAAAATATATTTCAAAAAGCTTAACCTATAGATTACCTAAGAGACCCAAGAGAAGAATATGTCTCCTCCATCTCAGAAAACTTAGTCACTATTTGTACTGAGTCCTGCAAAGCCCTTCCAGCAACCTATAAGCAAAGTTAATTATGAAATGCTTAAGTGTAAGATCAGAATAATACTTGATCTAATAATCCACTTTATTCAGTAATAACCTTGGACAAATGATCATGAAATTATAAAGATATTTTTTTTAATTTGTTGATCAGTATCAAGTCCTCAATGATCCGTTTATGCTTATGCAATGTGCATGAACCAATAAGCTTGTCTTTCAAGAATGAAGTAAAGATTTCAAGATCAGGGAATTATTAACAGATATAATTGCAAGTAAACACAATGAATAAAAAATTGTAAAAAAAAGAGAAAAAATAAGGATATCAAAAATAAGAAAATAGAAATTATATTGCAACATACTGATGTCATAGCATGTGAGAGTGTCCTCCTCAATATAGATTCAATAGTAGCCTTCTGAACATTTTGACTCCCAACATAACTGATAAGAATGTTTTCTGGAACTTTCTTTCCAGGGCGAAATCCAGGGATCTGTTGACTTAAAACAACGGTAAATTAGCTCATAAAGATAACATGCAGCCCTTAGATGCTGAAACCTGGGATCCATGACAATCTCAAGTGAAAATACTTATCATATATATGATGATGCAGTAAATTCATATATTAAAGGATAGAGCGCAGGCCTTAAGTTTAGTAACCCCAAATTTTCAATGAAAGGTTATAGTTATAGTTTCAAATTTAGAAACTAGAAATTATAAACTGGAAATCCTCCTGACAGACAAAATAAAGTGCACTGTATTCACTGACAACAATTATTTGCTGCATATTTACTTTGAGCCAGAATATGAGAAATACAATCATATTATATAATTATATAAAACATAAGTGTAACCCCATAGCACCTTTGCTTGCTTCATAAACTCTGTTATGACCCTTTTGTAACAATCCTCACATACCAATGATGGCACCTCCACATGCAATCTAACCTGCAAAGGGAAAGAGATGCAAAAGTACATATTCAGTGATATGAATTCTGGTCCAGAAAATAAGCTTAATTGCTTACCAATATCTTATTTTTGCAATTGTCTAATAATGCTTGCAACGAATTTGAATCCTCTCCTATTGTTAAGTGACAAGATATGGTCTTGAAGAGAAAAATACACCTTGCATATATTTCACAATTATCATTACCCTTTATAAATTATATAGCAAATTACAAATGATTATTTTTGAGTTGAATCAAACACTAAGCAATATCCAAATAAACCCAAAATACATTTTTTTAAAAGAAAAATAGCAAAGTAAAATTCTTGGGAAAATGGGCTATTAGAAATCTACACACCACTTTAAAGGATGCAGCATAAAACTGGGGAAAATGGATAAAAAAGAAAAAGAAAAAAAGAACATACTCTGGAATTGGGTTCCTCTGTTTCAGTAACCTTCAATTCTGCTGGAAGACGGTCCTGTTCAGTGCCAACTGCAACTGAAGAAGAAGCAGAAGCAGCAGCTGAGAGTGTGAAGGGAGAAGAAGTGTGAGGAGAGAGAAAGGGTTGAAAGAGGTGAACATGAGGCGAAAATGATGAGAGTTTACGGGAATTGAATTTTAAGGGTGTTGTAGCGTTGGGATTAGCACGAAGAAAAACAGAGTTTGGAGAGAAAGAAGGGTTGAAAAGAAGGAAACTTGTGAAGGTTCGAGTACAGAGTTCCATTGTCTCTGAGCACACAGCACGCAGCACACAGCACACAGCACACAACACAGAGCTTGTTGCTCGGATAAAAGATAGATATTGTCTTTTAAATATTTATTTTAAAATCAAAATGTAATAATTTCAGTAATTTTCTGGTGGTTCAATCCAAAGTTTCAGAGTTTACAGTTATAGAATAGAATGTGTCAACTGTTGAATAATCATGCGAGGAAATGTGCACATTACATTTTCTAATATAATAAATCTAGTATACTTTTTTTGCTGAGTGTAATAAATCCAGTATATTGCAATTGCATTATGTTATAAAGACATTATATTATCTTATAAATAAAACTAATATTAATAAATTGAAATTTACGAGAATTAAAATTTTGAGAGACTTGTTTTAGGCCAATGACAAATAAATTTGAAAGCTTTATTTTGAATTTTTTAAAAATAATAAAAATATTAATAGTGCTCTTTTGTGATATTTTTTCTTTTCCAAAGTTTGTTTTGTTGAACAAATTCGTATTGGGACAATGAGTAGTGCAAAATAAGGACATGTCAATTTCTTTAAGTGTCGTTATAGTTAATGTTCAAAACCTATTGATTGAATTAATAAAATAAAAGTTAAATTATAATTTTAATCTCTTATAATTTTAAGATCTAATATATGGATCTTGATATACAAGATAATAAATTATTAACATAATTATTTTATTTAGTTAAATATATTAATATTACATTATTTTTTTAGGACGATAATACAATGATAAAATTATACTTTAATTACTTTTTTATCATGAATTTTTTGAATTTAAAAACAACCTCTTTATCAATTTAAAAAAGAAAATTAATAACTTTTGGTTAATGATATATATAAAAGTAATGTTAATATATTTAATTAAATAAACTAAATGTCTTGTAATTTATTTTCTTGTCAACATCCTACATAACTAAAATTACTTATTTTAAAAAACAAAAAATCAAAATTACAATTTAACATAAAATAAAACACATAAAAACTAAAAAGTTATTAAAGAGGAAGAGTATCGTCACAAAAATTGTTCTTAGATTTATTTTATATATATAACTTTTAATTTATATTATCCTTATTCTGTAAATAAGAGATGTGATATAATAGAATGAAATCAATAAAAATTTATAGACTTAACCTAATAAATAAAAACTTATGACTTATTGATGAATTAATAAAAGAAAACGTATAAAAAAGTTATTAAAGTGGAAGAGTAACGTTATAAAAAATTGTTCTTAGAATGATTTTAAATATATAGTTATTTTTTATCATCTTTTATATATATTAGAAGATGTGAAAAAATGTGTAAAAAATATATACTTTTCAAGTCATTGAAGGGTCACAAATTTCATGAGTTTATCTCTTTTTTATTGGACTCTCCTCCAATAGAATGAAATGAAATGAAATTGAAATTTCCTTGAAATAAAATGATGCGAAATGAAATGAGCTACTACAAAAGTAAACTTACTTTGAAGAAAACATGGAAGAAGAAAAAGGTAAAGGGATGGAGAAGGAAAGATACTCCATTAAGAGTGGAGTGAGGAAAAGTTGGATTGATGTTAAAATTAGAGAAGCGCCAAAGTTAGGAGTAGCAGCAAAGGAGAAGAGGAGGAGGAGCAAAGGAGTGAAGGAGGACAGACTCAGCAACTTACCCGATGAAGTGCTTCATCGCATACTTTCCTCTTTGGACGCAAAATCAGCTGTTCAAACGTGCGTTTTGAGCAAGCGATGGACGCACGTTTGGACTTCCCTCCCAGTCCTTAACTTCTGCGACTCTTCCTTCGACGATTCTCTTTACTTCCAGTGTTTCGTGGACCATGTTTTATCTCGCAGAGACCCTTCCAGCAACGTCTACGAGCTCAACTTTGCTTGCACAGATGAACTTGAAGATGGCCACATCGTTGACTCCGTCGTTGACCATGTTACACTCACAGGCATTCAGGTTCTTAGCATCCTCGCTGGATGTGTCATAGGGAAGCTTCCTCTACTCTCTCTTTGTCAATCCCTCACCACTCTCAAACTTGCTCACATATCCACTGAAACAACAACCTTTGACTTCGTTTCTCTTGAAAACTTGTACCTTTTGGATTGTCGGTTTGAGTGTGGGGTGGAAGATCTTCTCGATCCTTTTAGGGGTTGTGTTAATTTGAAACACTTGTATCTTCATCGTTGTCAGTATTATGGTGGAATCCACAGGTTTCAAGTCTTTGTCCCCCAACTTACCCACTTGAGCATTTCCTGGATGGGAATGAATGAAATGTTTGATTCTGATTGTGTTATTGAGCTTTTCACCCCCAAGCTTCAATATTTTAGATACCATGACTCTGATCTGTATGATTTTTCTATTGAGGGCAATCTTCCTTTTATAGAACAAGTGGATATTGATGTGGGTTGTTTGACCAACGACACTGATTCCCTGCTTTTGCTGATTCAATTGTTTGAAGTGATGGGAAGTGCCCGGTTTGTATCCTTATCACCTGCTATCATTCAAGTAAGTATAATTATCTGTTGTCAAATATAGTATTTTCATTAACAGTTGCTTCCTTACTGTAATTTGAAATTTGAACTAAATTTGTGTTCGTCTTTGATATTTCATATTCCTAGGTTCTAGCTATGTTTCCTGATCTACTAGATGGTCGGGCTTCCCCTTTCTCTAGAGTGCATACTTTTGAGTTAAACATGGATAGACCTTCCTCCTCCTTTGTTATACCTCCTAATGTCATGGCCTACTTATTTAGTGGATCTCCTGCATTTGATTTCTATGAATGGGAAGGTATGAAAAGGGTATATAAAACCTCTTTTATAAATGAAAAATGTAACACCATCACTATTTCTCTGCCTGAATTTTTACAAATCTTGTGTTTTCCTTCACAGGTTCAAAAGAGTGCAAAACAATCTGATTGAAGATGCTTCTTGCTAACTTTGGTACTTCTATCTTTTGGGTAGTTTCTCTTGAGTCTTAACAAAGAATTACAAATGTTCTTTAAGGAATAGGAGTCTTGCTCATAAATTTGTTAAATATGCAGCAAAGACGGTTGACTTATTGTTCATAGTCAGTGTCATATGTGCTACTAATGGCTATTGGCTATTTTGGGATCTTTAGTCTGTTTTGTTGTAAATAGCCTGTTGAAGGGAGCCTTTTTGCTCTCTAATATTGTAGATTGCCAATTACATAGGGAATCTCAGATTCTCAATTATATATCACCAACAGCCAGCAGCTTTATGTTTTTTTTTTTTTTATCAAATTTGTCATATTTTCCTTCTGCTGCTCAAGATATTCATTCACAGCCTTTGGACTTGATAGAGACCTTTGCTTGCTTCATAAACTCTGCTACGATCCTTGTGTAACAATCCTAACGTGCCAATGATGGTGGCACCTGTACATGCAATCTAACCTGCATAGGAAAAGAGATGCAAACGCAAAAGTGCATATTCAGTTATATGAATTCTAGGCCAAAAGCAAAAGTACATATTTAGTTATATGCAAAAACAAAATTGGTTAATCTCATACCTTCTAATTGGAGGGGAAGAAAAAGTGGAGTATTGGATGAAATGTGATTAATGCATTCCACCAGAGTCCATTCCTTTCAATTCTGTTTTAAACAATACAAACAATGGAACCTACTATCATTTTATTTCTTTTCATTCCGTTTTGTCTATTAACAGACAACCTTATAAGAAAACTTTATGAGAAATCATTAACCAGACCTTGTTCTGAGTTGTTTTGGTTCTATTATAAATAAACTTGACTTTTGAAAGAATCCGATGGCGTTGATCAACTCCACCTCCTGGGATAAGGCACCTTTGCAATTGTTGTATTAAGGTTCAATTTGATTATGTTATTTCACATGATTCATGATTCATGGCTGAGTTTGGTAAATATACAGCAAAGAGGGGATGTCTTATGATTTGTAATTGCAGTGTATGAATGTTTTTTGCCTTTAATAATAGGAGCAGTGAAATGTTAAGCAAAACCATTGGTAATTTACACAAGTTACTCGTCTTTCCATTTTTATATATCATGGCTAAAATTACAAGTGTTTGAATTTTTATTTGGAATGTTTCAAGCTTATGGTTTGAGCTAAAACTTGTCTCTTCTAACTTTGTCCAAACTGTGGTTTTGACGTTCGTAAAAGGGACTCGAACATATTATACACCAACTTCATTCTCATTGCATTATTTTCGCTTTCACCATTGATATTAGTTTGTTTATCGGTGAATATGTGAAATTCAGTTAAGCTTTCAGTAATATTTTATATTTATATATTTCATTATTATTTTCTTCCGCCATCTTTTATTCGAACAAAGAATAAAAGGTGTTCAATAAATAAATAAAAAAAGAATAAAAGGTGTGAAAAAATATAAAATAAAATAAATTTCTAGTAAAGTCTAGAAAAATATAAAAGGCTATTAACTCACACCACCAATCTCCGCCGCCATTCAGGTTCTTAGCAATATGGCACCACCAAACAGCACCATCGTAGGAAATATTTCTCAACTCTCCCCTTGTCAATCCCTTTACCACCGTCAACCTTTCTGACATATCCACTGACATCACATCCTTTCGTTTGGTTTCTCTTAAAAAATTGGACCTTTATGATTGTGTTTTCGAGTGTGGACTGGAGGAGTTTCTTGATCCTTTAGGGGCTGCGTTAATTTGACAACTCTGTCTCTGTTTGGTTGTCAGTACCACGGTGTTTGTGACCTGTATGGTTTTTTCATCAAGTCCAATCTTCCCTTTGTGGAGAAAGTGCATATTGATGTGCTGGGTTGCACCGATGATCCTAATCTGCAACTAAAGTTTATTCAAATGTTTGAGGTGATGGGGAGTGCTAAGTTTGTTGCCTTGTCAACTGGCATCATTGAAGTATGTATAAGTAATTATCTGTCAAATATGGCATTTTGAAATTCGATTAATGGTTGCTATCTTATTGTAGTTTGAAGATTGAACTAAATTCTTGTCACTCTTTCATGTTTTCTGGGTTCTATCTATGTTTCCTGATCTAATGGATAGTCGGCCTTCCCCCTTCACTAAGGTGCAAACTTTTGAGTTAAACAGGGAAATATTTGCTTCCTCCGTTGATATGCCTGCTAATGTCATGGCCAACTTATTTGGCGAACCTCCTGGACTTGATTTCTATGAATGTCGATGGGAAGGTATGGAAATGGAATGTGAAACCTCTTATTGTTTTCTTTTAGCATTTATCATTGATGCAGAACATTGGAACACTGATTTGATTTTTTTTTTTTTTTTTTAGTGTGAGCCCTGATAGTGTTAAAGTTATTTCTTGGTGATTTGTTGGTCATGAATTCAAATTCAAAAATAGTTTATTTACATATATAAAGATAAAACTCCATACAATATTCATCCTTGATTATGGGGGTATGTAAACTTAGTGGAAAGTCGTCACCATTTAGTTTGTCTTCGTTCCTACATATTTCCAAGGGCAATGAGAAAATCAAACTTACATAATTTTTTTATAGAAAACAGTCTCTGTATTGAGTTGATTTTATCTCTTTTTTATTTTTTGAAAGATTTGTTTCAATTTTTTTCTTGAAATGAATTTGAATTTTATGAAAAAATGGAAAGAATATTAGACCTTGAGTACTAAGTCATCATTTATTTGAGTACTTTTAGATTTTAAAAAAAATTGGATTTGGGATAAACTATGTGAAGTCAAGGTGGAAATCCAGGATGACATTTACAAAAGCTATTGACACTTTATTGAAACATCATCAAACGAGGTGAAGGAAGACCTAGCATATGAGAGTATGAAACATAAGCGTGTATTAAAGAAAATTAAAATGAAATTATAAAAATAAATGAATAATTGATATATCATTACTTAATCAAATAAATTAAATGAAAATAGAAAGAGATATAACAAAAATAAAGAATATACTTAGTAATTAAGAATGTATAATGACAAAAGTGGGGAAAAGAAATCACTAAAATGCAATTGGTAAGTAGGAAATCCACCCTTCTTGGTTGATAAAAGATGATAAAGAAAACTCGTTTAACTGTGAACCAGTAATGTTCTTGACCCATTTAACGCGATTTGCAGTATTTGCTCCTGGTCCGGTACAATCAACCTCGGCATAAGTTAACCTGGACCTGCATGTACGTAAATTCATCATATTTACAAACTTTCAGATAAAAATTACAAAAAACAAAATATAATAGAGTTTAATGACTTTGATTTTATCATATTTCTTAGCAAGATCCTTTGCAAATAATTTATATTTTACTGCACTAAAAGAATTGTGATATCTCTTCAATCCCTCTTATGGTATATAGCCTTTCTTTCTCCTTTTTTTCACTTACATAAAATAAAATAAGAAGTTCTAAACCTTTTTTTCAGACCACATATTAAGATTATTAGTTTTATGCATTTTTTGGTGAAACCATTCTTGCATAAGATAGCAATCCTTTCTTTGTGATACTATAATTAAAAATAAGAAAAGTGAACCCCACTCTTGGCCGGCGTAATCCCAAGCATTCCATCCTTCTGGTGATACTATGGGAGATAAGTATGTGCCGTGAAATATAACTCTTGAATAAGGTCCCCATGCTCTTCCAAGATTCACACTACCCATTCCAATTACACAACCAGCTCTAAATACAAAACCACTTGGGTTAGTTTCTGAATCTCGGAATTGGGCTGTTACAAAGCCTGAAGATCTTTCCTGCGTAGCATTAATGGTGCAATCCTACAAGTAAAAATAAATAAAATGAAATAAGACTCCATCATTACAAATAATTCAAAAAAGAGATATAAAATCATTGAGAATAACGAGTAACAAACACTCTATCATTAAATAGAATTTATTAAATATCACAGAATTAGGAGAAAGAGTGGTTAAATAACAAGTGAAACCTAAAAAAAATGTTATTTTTTTATCTATTTCAGTCGATCATGAAGAATATGTTTTCTAAAATAATTTCAAAATAAAAAATGTAATATATTTTATATTTTCAAAATAATTAATGTATTCAATAAATTTTCATTTAATATTTTTATTTTATAATATATTCAAAGGATTAATAAAAAATAAAATATAGTAAATGATCATCATTTAGTAAGAAAAATATAATTCTAGTAAATGATCAATATATTATCACTTTAGGAGTTAAATATATCACCTCATAATAAGATTGAGCACCTCCATAAATGAAGTCCACTTCACCTCCAATGTAACAATCTTTGAAATAATGACGTCCTTCCGAATCAAACAAAGTATCTTGATAACTTACAAAACCACACTTCAAGAACACAGATTTGTCACCGTATATGGCTGCGGCCGGTGCAGGTGCGATGGATTGTGATCCCACCAGATTAAACGAGTTCTGCATTTGCACTTTGAGAAATTAAATACAAGATTTGTGATATTAAAATTAAATCTTTGCTAGCTATATGGAGTACTAGCTAGTATATTATATACCTCTAATTACCTCGAAAGTAATGCCCATAACAATAACATTGGGTGGAAGAGAAACAAATGTAGCACCCGTGTCGTCACTTTGGTGGTTGTCAGCGCTGTGGAAGCCACTTGATGTAATGGTCGTGATCTCTTTGCCGGCACCTTCTATGAAGATGCATGGCTTGTAAAGGGAAATTTGAACTCTCTCTCTGCAGAGTAATTACATTAATAGATAAATAAAACAGTACTCCTATAATCAATACTTTAATTAATTATACATATAAACATATAGTATAAGCAATAACGTTACAAGTTACAACTTACGTGTACGTGCCAGGATTTATGTGAACTTTGACCCATTGATTATTGTTTTCCTTTATCGAATCAAGAGCAGCTTGAACAGTTCTAAATTCTCCTTTGCCTTGTTGATCAACTACGATGGTGTGTACGATTTTGTTTCCCCAACAATCCATGGTTCCTTCAACCCAAGAAGAGCAGAAAAGAAACAATAGAAGAGGAAAAAGGACCGGTCGAAGAAGCATCTCCATGAAAATTGATCTATGTTGAATGTTGAATTAGCAAACATTCTTTGTCTATTTCATATATAAACTAATAGAAATAACATTATCTAGAACAAACAAAAATTAAATGATAAAATATTATCATATCTTTAAATTAAATTTTGAAAAACAAAACAACCAAAACAAAAATTAAATGATAAAACATTATAATATCTTTAAATTAAAATTTGAAAACAAACAACCAATGATTTTATCCTAATTGACCTGCATTATCATTCAATATCAAAAAATTTAGACTAAAAATTATGAATCTTTTATTTTTAAAATTTAATTCAACAACATTAGCTTACTTTTATCATTTAATTTAAAAAAATAAAAATATGTTTCATATATATATATATGTGTGTGTGAAAGAATAGTGGAAAAAAGATAGGAGAGAGAAAAAATATTTTTTTAAATTAAATGATAAAATATTAGAATATCTTTAAATTAAATTTCGAAAAATAAAACAACCAATTATTTTACAATTTAATTTTTTTGTATTGAATATTAATGCATTCCAACTAGATGGATAGTAGCATTTCGAAATTGATTCTAATTGACCTGCATTATTGTTCAATATAAAAAAATTTGGACTAAAAATCATGAATCTTTTATTTTTTAAAATTTAATTCAACAACATCAGCGTACTTTTATCATTTAATTTAAAAAATAAAAATGTGTTTCATATATATTTAGGAGAGAATAGTGGAAAAAAGATAGGAGAGAAAAAAAAGATTTTTTTTAAATAAATGATAAAATATTATAATTTCCTTAAATTAAATTTTGAAAAAACAAAACAACCAATTATTTTAAAGTTTAATTTTTTTTTTGTTGAATGTTAATGTATTCCAACTAGGTGGATATTAGCATTTCATATATATATATATATATATATATATATATAATTAAAATAAAATACATGTTTTAAAAACAAAACACAGTAAGAGAGAAAAAAGGTTAGACATCTCCTATTGTGCAATTCTGGTCATATAAATATTACACGAGATTTAGGAATTTTAACAAGTTTTTTATTATACGATGTATCTTTAAGTGCTTAAGGTAAGTTTGATAATTATCTCACAATTCTTAATAACATATACTTTAAGAATTGTCACAAGATGCTCTTGGGGTCATTTGATTCGAGAAAATATTTTTGTTTCAATTTATTTCTTATTTTTAAAAGTTTATATAGAAAACAGTGAAATAATATTTTTATAAATTTCTACTTTTGTTTTCCTATATAAAAACTTTAGAAAAATAAGAAACAAAGTAAAATCAGAAACAAAAATAGAAAATAATGAAATGAGAACTT
>PYAF01005960.1:1437568-1453783 GCA_007407185.1 Glycine tomentella
TGATTTTGATAACTTTTATAAATTTTTTTAATTTTATAAAAATTAAATATAGTTATCTTAATTTAATTTGCATAAAATACTGAATTACATACCAGTAAAGAATTTGAAATGTTTTAAAAGTTATGATTTTAATTTTTTTAAATTTAATTCTTTTGCATTATTTTTTTAATTTATAAAATAAATAATAATCGTTAAAAATAGTAAATATAAAATATATTAAATAAAATCATATAAAAATATAAAAAGTTATATTAAATAAACAATATTAAATAAAATTAAAAAACATTTATTTATTAAATATTTAAATTAAAAATCTATTTACATTTTTATAAAATAATATTTTAGAAAAAACTTATGAAAAACACTTACAACTTAAGAAATCGTACGTAAAAAAACTAAACTTACACTTAAAAACTATAATATTGTTTTTGATTTTTAAGTAAAAAAAAGTTGGTTACAACTTTAAAGTTGTATATTCTAAAAAAATATACTTATAAATTCTTTTACAACTTCAATATAAAAAATAAAAAAATATAAATTATAAAATAAAAAATTCTAATAACTATTATAACTTAGCCTTTTGAGACTTCAAATGTTAATAAAAAAAAATACTCCTTACCATTAATAAAGCCCAAAACTACACGTTGTTTGGCCAATTAAAGTGGAAGTTGGATCCTGTTTTCATTTCATTTCATCACTTGTAAATGTAAAATAAATCTCAACCGTTAAAAACTCTTGAACCACGTGTCAATGAAAGATTCTAGGGACTAGAAGGGAGCTGAACGCGTACACGAGCAGGCTGTTCTTCCCCTACGCGACTCACCAACCACAGTCCACAAACTAAGACTTATAATTAAAAGAAAATTATTATTAATAAATTACTGTATTATATAAGTCCAATTATTATTTAAATAAAATTTGTTAAATACTATATTGAAGAGTATACTGGCAAAAAAAATAAAAGATAAATTGTTTTATTTTTGTCAACAATTTATCTCTTTAGATATAAATAATAAAAAGAGAAAATAAAAGCGGAGGAGGGTGTAGGTTTGGTTGATTTGATTGTTGTGCATCCATCGTTAGGCTAGTGGCGATCGGATCCAGCTAGAGCCTAGAGGTGCGGATTCTTGTTTTTGTTTTTCTTCCAGATCTTTCTTTCTTTGATTCCACCAGCCTCTTTGTCTTAGGGTTTTTGTTTCCAGCATAGATGCTGTTGTCGATTATTACTTACTAGTTTTGGTTTGCTTGATTGAAGATCAAGGAAGGAAGCAAGCAAGCAAGATGTTAGGTGTTATAAGGCACAAGGTACTGTCTCAAGTCTCTAGTATGATTCCTATTCCAATTGCATTTCCATATGATTTATTTCATTTTATTTGCAGAGTATTCGCCCTGCCTTCTCCGCAATCAGATACTTCTCTTCTGCAGCTAAAGAGGTATGTATTATTGTTCTCATCTCTAATCTCTTAATCTCTTACTTTCAAATATCAAACTCGCCGTTGTTGTTTCGATGTAGATTACTGTCAGAGAGGCTCTGAACTCCGCACTCGATGAGGAAATGTCAGCTGATCCTAAAGTGTTCTTGATGGGTGAAGAGGTTGGGGAATATCAGGGTGCATACAAGGTTGCTTGCTTAGTTGTTTTTCTTGTCTTGCCAACCTCTCCTTTTATGAACTTCATTAACTTAACTTTCATTTTAGATATCCAAGGGGCTGCTCGACAAGTATGGCCCCGAGAGGGTTCTCGATACTCCAATCACTGAGGTCATTTTTCTTATTTCATACTTTTATTTGCATTCTCCTTTTCACTCACTGGATTTATTAATGCTGATGCCTTTCGGATGCATTCCTTCCAACTGTGTTCTTCTTCATGCTTAGCAGCTGCTTCTAACTTTTCATAATGGATTGCTTATTGAACATCTCAATTTACTTTTTTCAGCTTCTCACTTTAAAATTCATAGGAAAATAACATGACTTTTTTTTTTTTTTTTTTTATAGTTGGTTGCAGCTGTTGGATTGACATGTTTTTTTTGTGAAATATAATACAGGCTGGATTTACTGGGATTGGAGTTGGAGCTGCTTACTATGGTCTAAGGCCTGTTGTGGAGTTTATGACTTTTAACTTCTCCATGCAGGTTGGAGTTTATCTTGATTGCATCCTTTCTTTCTTAAATTGAGTGTCAAGTTACGTGATATATTTTTACAGCAGCACCACTTAACTTATGTATATGTACAATGTTGTGTAAAGCTTGCTGCCATGAAGATATTCGATGGCATCGTATGAGTTATGTCTTCTGTGTGATAAGAATACCTGGGTTATGAGGTTTTCAACACATGATGATTCATTCCACTAGGAAAAATGTTGACTTCCATGTGAGGCTGTGTTGATAATCATAGTTATCAATCAAGGATAGAGATGTGTGTGGCCAACCCCAAAAATGTTTTAGTGCGAAAGCAACTATTTTGGAGATTATGTATACAAGATAAACTCAAAAATAAAAATTATTCAGTGAAAAACATTTCATCATTGATAACCAAAAGTTATATTGATATAGTCTAGACATACAATCATCACAAATTACAAACCTTAGGCATAATTAACAAGTTAATAACAACAAAGGATCATAAGGGTATAAAAAGTGAAGTGCCAAACCTTAATGAGTTTGAGCCTCTAAGGTGTTGGAGGGATAATGCCATGTGGACTATGAAGCGAAAACTACACAACGCAAAAGGACAAAAAGTAGGAAACAACTAAACAAAACAGAGGGGTTCTCCAAGGATTCACTGAGGTGACAGGATGGGAGTTGCTAAGTAGAACACCCCCGGGTTGCAGGAAAAACGACAGCAAACAATGGAAAATGGTGAACCTCAAACTAGAGAGTGGAGGGAGCGTGATGGAAAACAATGCATGGCAGTAAATGGCATGCTGCTGGGTCCTTTAGCCAGGAAACAAATGATGAAGCTCAAGCTAGAGGGGGAGGGCATGGTGAATATGACAACATAAATCAGCAGGGCACATGACGAAATCTCCAATAGTGGTCATGGTTTGACATGTTTAGGGCTTGTGATGTCTGCTCTATCAAAATCCGAAGTGATGCTCTGTGCATTGTGGGGACAACAAACAAAATGCTGCGAAATTCTGTGATTGACTACCCTGTTATTAAGGATATAAAACTAAGGATTTGAGGTTGGGATTCAGTTTATTGTTAACAGAGACAACCATTCCTGGCTTAAAAAATCAAGCAATTTTGTGGTGTTTAACTAATAGTTTGAACATCACATCAATGCCATACAAATCAATCTAGTTTGTTAGACTCCAGGCAGGCCTTTTTGCTGGAATTTTGTTACTTGTCAACTCTTATTGCTTCAATGTTCAAGTATTATTCTTAGGTATGAATTATGTTGGAAGATGAAATGTCTTTCCTCTGCCTGAAGTAAGCCTTTATGTTTACAATCTTAATATTGAGCTTTGGTAGCTTGAATGTTGAAATATTAATAAACTGTGAAGAATATTGTGTCAACGTGTGTAATGGTGTTTGGTTTTGGGCTTCATTTTATTGATATACAGCTGCATCATCTTGACTTATTAGCTAGCAGATTAATTATTCAGTTTTAACCTTTGTTGCAGGCAATAGATCATATTATTAACTCTGCCGCAAAATCAAACTACATGTCTGCTGGGCAAATATCTGTGCCTATTGTCTTTAGAGGACCCAATGGTGCTGCTGCTGGAGTTGGTGCTCAGCATTCTCAAGTACGGTTCTCCTAGCTGCTTTCTTTTAAAGACAAACTTATTTAACTATTTGAGAACTGTTAAATAATTCAGGTTCTGTCTTTGTATGCCCAACAACTTTGCCTTTATGCAGTGTTATGCTTCTTGGTATGGTTCATGCCCTGGGTTGAAAGTCTTGTCACCATATTCATCTGAAGATGCTCGTGGTTTGCTTAAAGCTGCTATAAGGGACCCTGATCCTGTTGTTTTCCTTGAAAATGAATTGTTGTAAGTTGTGCTGATTGATTCTCCCGCCCCAAAATAGACACTTGTGCTGCTTGATTTGTACATGAAAATGAGTAGTCATAGATTTTGACATCAGTTCTTGTTTCAAAAAATATTTAATTTGATGAATTATGTTTTCTAGATATGGTGAGTCATTCCCTGTTTCGGCCGAAGTTCTTGATTCCAGTTTTTGCCTTCCCATAGGAAAAGCAAAGGTCGTCAATTATCTGTAGTATATTAAATACCCCTTATGATTTTTGGAGCCATATTTACTGCACAATAATACATTCTTATTGACTTCTTGTTTGCTTCATGCATTTTACGACTAAACAGATTGAGAGGGAAGGAAAAGATGTGACTATTACAGCCTATTCAAAAATGGTTGGCTTTGCTCTCAAGGTTTGTTTACTGTGAGATCCTTTTGTATTATAAATATGTAATATGTATTATGTGTTGTTCACTTGTCTTGTTTGTTCAATTTGCTGCGAAGTATGTGAAAGATATAGTTTTGTCTTGCATTTAGTTATTAAATAATAAGATAAGACAAGAATCGATTATAACTTTTTTCTGGATGGGTTGGTGTGTTATTTGGCATTTTATAATTCTTTTTTTTTTTTTTTAAATTCGAAATCTCTGACCACTTTCTGTAGTACCAAAGTAGAGAACATTCTTAAATATCTCTTCTCTTGGTGTTTAGGCTGCTGAGACACTGGCAAAGGAAGGAATCAGTGCTGAGGTAAAACATTAGTTTATAATGTTTCCCCCTTTTTTTTAAAAACTTCATTTGGGTTATGATAGTGGTGAGCGATGTTCTTATCCACACAGGTCATTAATTTGCGTTCAATCCGGCCGCTTGATCGATCCACAATCAATACTTCTGTCAGGAAAACCAACAGACTGGTGACAGTTGAAGAAGGATTTCCTCAGCATGGCGTTGGCGCTGAAATCTGGTTTATATCTTTACATTGATTTGTTTTTGTATGAATGTATCTTACTGGTTAACTCTTGGCAATCATGAGTGTGTACTTCTCTTGCTCAGCACATCTGTCATTGAGGAGAGTTTTGGTTATCTTGATGCACCGGTTGAGAGAATTGCCGGGGCTGATGTTCCCATGCCTTATGCAGCAAATCTGGAAAGAATGGCTGTCCCACAGGTAATGATTCTTAAATATAAATTGTTTTCTGTGACTTTGTCAGCATGATTTGGAAGATTTGTTTTCATTATTTTGATCCAGAAATGTATTTCTATTTTGAATGGGTGAAATGCCCTGACATGATGGTTTTGTAAGAGATGAGTTATGTATGTTGATAAAGAGCTAGATGCTAATTTGTTCAAGGTTTTGGTACATGTCTATCCTTCATTTAAATCTGATTGCTTCCTGGTATATGGGGATGTACAGGTTGAAGATATTGTTCGTGCTGCAAAGAGAGCATGCTACAGATCTGTGCCTTTGGCTGCATCAGCTTGAATGTTCTGGAAATTTTTCATGTCCTGGTTAGTTCTTTGCAGAAACAATTTTTCCCTAATTTCCGCCATAAAACAGCAGGAAGAAATTGCAACCAAAGAATGCTGATTTTAACTCATTTGTTATGTTAGGTTTTGGTTTAAAAGATTCTGTTGTATGCATAATACTGTCCTAATTTTCGGGACTCAGATGCTATACATTTTTTCCCCTTCTCAGCATATCTGGGAGGAAGTTAATGTTTAATAATAAATAACTTGCACAACAAAGACACAGAGCAGTAGGAAGGTTTCTGTGTTTCTGGTTTCTGCTTACCAGTAACTAAAAGTCAACTGTTTGAATACATTATTTCCAGCGGACCACTTTTCTACAAGATCTACTTTTCTACAAGATCTAACTTACTGTTAGTTCATCTTCGATTTGATGTGAGGTCCGTATTCTTGAGAACTAGGTTGTGGGTACTTGGTTTTGTGTCCTCGACTCCTTGGTCAATAAAAGACTGGAACCTTACATTTTGGACTCTTAAAAGATTCTGAATCGGTTGCCAAAGTTTGAGTCTAATTTTGATCATTGTTGGAAGTTTTTTTCACCGTGAATAGTGTGTTGAGAGTGCTTTTAAAATACTAGTTGTTATAGCCTTATAGACAACTTCATTTAATAATTTGTCGGTGTATTGTCAGAGGAAGATAATTTAGCAATAATTAAATTAAAAACCTGTTTTGATACTCCGAAACAAAATATATGCCACTTACATTGGCAATTCAAAATTGTTTTCAATAGTATATTTGAGTGGTAGGGTTTTGGAGGACAAAGATAGTGGAAATTTTTTCATTTCTACTAAATGTTATATAATTTAATAAATATTTAAAATAAAAGAAGGAAATGATAGATGAGTATAATTTTAATGCTTTAATTTTTTCTTGTTTATTCTTATAACATTGTATTAATTTCTGAACTTTAAAACAAAAAAAAGATATTTTATTTTTTTTCTCCACCCATAACTTTTCTTTTATCTTTTTGTTTGATGTTTTAGAAAAAAAAATTGTTCCATTTTGATCATTTTACAAAATTAATGAAGCATTGGGTATTTTTTCACTGCTATATACTTAACATTTTCAATTTTAAAACGGCTTATTTTATATTAAAAAAAAAAGCTAAAATTGTGAAATCTCAATTGTCCCAAGCATGCTCTTTAAGTTTTGTTTTGAAAAAGTAGTTAAAAGGTTAAAAATTAATTGGTAGATGAAAGTTGATAATCAAAAGTTGTTAAGTTAGGTTATTGAATAATAAATGTTTAGTAAAACTTTTGTTGAAATAATTGATGTCAAAATCTACTTCACATGCTATTAAGAACCTTCATAATTTTTAATAAAAAATGGTATCTATGTAACTATAATTGTTTTGGAAAATGTCCTATTAATTATGTTTTTAAAAATCTACTATATCAAAATGGATTATCACTCGCTAAATTATCTTTTATGATAATGATAACTAATAACCATTGTAGAAGAATTTATTTTCAAATTGTTGGAAAAGTGGAATAACGTGTTGCGGTAATGCTGGTTGCCCTAAAAGCAAATTTTTGGTGCAATTGTAGTTTTCTTTGGCTTGATTGTAAATTTTATTATTTTTACTACTCAAGTTTTTCATTTTTACATATTTTACCATTACATTGGTAATAAAATGACATCATTTTATTTTTTAAAAAACTTTTTTGTTGACCGTCAAATGATAATAAAATACATAAAAATTGAAAACTTTGATAATAAAATTCATAAGAAAAAATCGTGGTAAAATTAGCAAATAGTGAAAATTGAACGATCAAATTTACAAATAAGCAATTTTATTTTCCAAAGTTTACACATTTGTGTTTAGATTCGTGCACTTAAACTCCAAAGCACATTGATGCTTATAAAAATAAAGATGAGAGGATAAAAACAGAGAATATAATACATCATGATAGGAATAAAGAATATTTTTTGGTATTTCAAAGCTTAAACTAACAATTCTTTATATAATGTTCATAAGTTTTTGCTATTAACAAATGTTAATAAATAATTTTTAACTTTCAAATCAATTAAAATCAAATCATTGTAAATAAAGAGTAATAAATCAATTAATTGTAAATACAATCATTTTTAGCCTTTAAAAATGAGTAAACTTCCATTTTTGTCTTTGAATTTGTTAGACTTTGTTATAGTAATTTTTATTATTAATTATTAAATAAATTCTTCCATTTGAATTTCATTTAACAAATTAGTTTTTGTGTTAAAATTTCATTAATCCTATCAAATAAATTATGATGTAACATCAAATATGTAATCACATGTCACTTAAATTCTAAGTCATGCACATGTCAAATAAATTATGGTGTGACATTAACTATGTAGCCACATAATATGTCATTTTGATTCTAACAGCACCTTTAGTAATAGATCCCAAATTGAAATCTTAGACTATTTTTTTGTGAACTCCATAATATCAAGTAGGATTGAAGATCTCTTAAGATTTATGACATTCTTTCCTTTATTAGTAGATCCCAAATTGAGATTTTAGATAATTTTAATGGATCCCACATGAACCTCACTTTTAAATATTTAAAATTAAATTAAATTAAATTAATTAATTAATTTTAATTAATAAAATATGGAAAAAATCTATGAATATTAATAAAGTATATAATTAATTTTCTTTTAATTTTTTTTTTCATTTTTTGTTTTATATTGTCACATAAAAAATTATTTTTTTAAACTTCGTGCAGATCTTCGAAAAAAATCAGATCTCCAAATGAAAATATGTATTCCCTCTTTAATGATGAATTAAAAAAAAAAAATATTTCAACCGAAAATCCCTTCTCAAGATACCCCAAAATTACTCTATCTAAGTCATATACATGTCAATCTCAATGACTAAATTGACATTTTCACGTACATTTTTTTTATATCTAAGTCATATACATGTCAATCTCAATGACTAAATTGACATTTTCACGTACGTTTTTTTTACATCAATTTCATAAATACTTGAAAGTTAAATCATGCACGCGTAAACAAAGAAAATTGACACTTTGGTGGAATTTTTACTGAGATTTTAGACATGCTCCTCTCTCTCACTTTCTTTTTCTCGTTCTCGTTCTCTCCCATGTAATCTCACTCACCCGTCCTTTCTCACCACCCTTTTCTCTCTTCCAGTCCTTCTCCCCTCATTCTCTTTTTCTTTCTCTCTCACCCTATCTTCTCTCTGTCATCTCCTCTTCTTTTCCCAACCTTTCCCCTCACTCTTTTAGAAAATTTTCTTAAGCTCTTATTTTCTTTCTTCAATATATCATTTTTGACTTTTTCTAAATTTAATTTCAATCTTTAAAAAAAATTATTAATAGTTTAAAACAATGTTATATCACAACATCAATTATTTTTATAGATCTAAAACATAATTTAAATGTATGTATATGCTCAAAAGTATTTATTTATTATAAATTTTAGTTATATCAAATAATCATTTACCATATATACAATACATGCTAAAATACTAGTATTTTAAGAAAATTGATATCCTCTAAGCATTTTTTTAACTCTGACTCTTGTGTCTCTCTCCATTGTTAATCAAATATATTTTACTATAATCTACAAAAGGTATTAATATGACTTTTGACGATGCAATGGAAGTATTCAGGGTAACTAGTTTTTATAATATAATCATAAAATATAAGGGTGGAGTAATTTATCATAGAAAGAAGAAGGTTAGGGATAATTTATTTGTAGAATAATAGTAATAGTCACAATAAAATAATAATAACAATAGGTTGTGTTGAGTTGTTAGCGTAAGCAGAGGAAGCGGTTGAAGAAAGAAATGGTCTTATTGAGAATGGGGATGAAGATTTGAGCTTCTCCTTGAATCCAAACCGCAATTAAATTGAATTGAGTTGATTTTACAAAGAAAGAAAGAAAGAGAAGAAAGAATTGGAATTTGAGAAGGATGAAGAGCTCTCTGAAAAAATTGCGAGGTCTGGCACTTCACAATCACAATCACAATCACAAACATGGCTCCTCCAAGACAATCATTCAGCCTCTGGCCCAGCTTGACGAGCTCGCTCGTGCTACCCAGGCATTTATTTCTATTTCTATTTCTTGAAACCGTACAAGTTTTACGGTTTGATGGATGGATGGAGGAATGAATGATTTTACAGGATATGCAAAACATCAGGGACTGCTATGACACCTTGCTTTCTGCCGCAGCAACAACCGCTAGCAGTGCTTATGGTAGGGATCACCCCGCTATATATATGCCAAATGTTTGTTAGTTCTTGTTAGAGGAGGATTCAAAACCTCTTTCACCACTAGACCAACCTTATATCTCTCTACTCGCTATATTATATCATATTTGATGATGATGATGTCATTCAATCATATATTCTTATTACAGAATTCTCCGAGTCCTTGCGGGACATGGGCTCTTGTCTTCTGGAAAAGACCGCTTTAAATGATCACGGAGATGAAACGAGTACGTTGCTGTCTGTTACTTCTTCTACTTATCTCATCTCATCACCTTTTCATTTTTTATTTCTATTCTTGCAGGCAAACTTTTCCTCATGCTTGGCAAAATCCAGTTCAAACTCCACAAACTCGTTGATGATTATGTCACTTCCTAATTCCTTCTCTCTATTCGTTCCATTTTTTTCTCTCTCTCTCTCTCTGTTTTTCATCACTTTTTTCCCCTTTCAGCGTTCTCATATATTCCAGACAATTACCATTCCCTCAGAGTCTCTCTTGAATGAACTTCGAATTGTCGAGGTTTCTATCTCTATCTTTTAATTTCACTAATCCAATTATTTTATCATTCTACATCGAGGAAGGACATTTTGTAAATTTGATCATTTTTTTGTTTTGTTGTCTTAATATTTGACCAGGAGATGAAGCGACAATGTGATGAGAAAAGGTTTACAATGTTTTGTTGGATCTAGTTTTTTCTTTCAATGTACATACATACATATTATCATTTTGTTATATGATCTGCAGACACTTGTATGAGGATATGGTAACGAGATATAGAGAAGGAGGCAGGTCTAAAGGTGGCAAAAGGGAGACTTTTTCGTTGCAGCAGTTGCAAACTGCTCATGATGAATATGATGAAGAGGCTACATTGTTTGTTTTCCGATTGAAATCTCTGAAGCAAGGACAATCACGTAGTCTTCTAACACAGGCAGCACGTCACCATGCTGCTCAGGTTCTTCACATTTCCCTATTTCCTTCTAAGAATTGGAAATTCCTTCTTTTTATGTTGATTACCATTGCTGGCTTTCTATTATGCCAAAAAACAGTTATGTTTCTTCAAGAAAGCAGTCAAATCCCTTGAGACAGTAGAACCACACGTAAAATCAGTAACGGAACAACAGCACATTGATTACCACTTCAGTGGTCTTGAAGAGGAGGATGGGGATGATGGTGATAGTGGTTATGATGAGAATGATGATGGGGAGCTAAGTTTTGAATATGGGCAAATTGAACAAGACCAAGATGTTTCTACATCACGAAACTCAATGGAGGTGACTACCTTAAGAAACTAGGAATCTCTAATATCTTTTTCTTCCCATTTTATGTTTCTCCAGGTTATTTAGAATTGAATGTCTAATGAAGTCTGGGCAACTAAATCTACTAACAGGCAAAAATGAGCAGGCGAGTGATTGTGCACTCATGTGGTGGTGGTTGAGGGGTTTGAATCCTATTGCATGCTAAAGAGAATACAAGTAAAATCAAAATTGATTAGTGAATGAATGAATTCCTGGGGGGAGATTATGTTCTGTAGGAAAGCCTTTGCTCTTTAGGATACAAACTCCATAAGCATTAGAGTTGTGAGCAAAGTTATTTTGCAGTCTTATGCACAGAAACTTTGCATCCTTGTTTGTTTAAATGTGACTAACTGCTCTATGCACATGAGTAAATAGTTTAATTAAAATGTTGCTAGATGGATGGGTTGAGCAAGAACCTCTTCAAGAAGACAGAGTTTTAACTACTCTAGTCAATGCATAAAAATGCTATGGAAGTTTTCAATAATGAACTTTTGATTATGAAGATTTTGGATCAAAAACTAAATATACACTTTTAATTTTCAAGTTTATAAAACACTTCAATTAGCTTATATTACTCATCTTGATGACTTGCTGCTTAACCACGTTTTTTCTTTTACAGTTGGATCAGGTGGAACTTACACTTCCTAGAGGTTCTACAGCTGAAGCTGCTAAGGTAAAAAAAGAGATCTATTATGTTCAATTTCCTTTTGCCTATAAAATTTAAAGTATGCAAGACCATGGATGGTGAATATATTTTGCTCTATTTGCAGGAAAACTTAGATAACCTTCAAAGGAGTTTGTTTTCCTTTAAGGTTAGGGCAGGGAGCCAATCTGCCCCGCTTTTTGTTGATAATAAACCTGATGCAAGTGAAAAACTAAGACAGATGCGCCCATCTTTATCACGGAAGTTCAGCTCATATGTACTACCCACACCAGTTGATGCTAAGAGTTCAACCTCTTCAGGGTCAAATAATCCAAAGCCTTCCAATGTGCAGGCAAATTTAAGCGAACCTACAAAGAACTTGTGGCATTCATCCCCATTGGAACAAAAGAAACATGAAAAAGATATCGGAGATGAGTTTTCTGGTTCAATTATCAGAAGTGCACAATCATTAGTCAAGGAAAGTAATAGCAATACTGGCTCCTCGAGATTGCCGCCTCCTTCAGTAGATAGCCTTTTATCCTCAAATCGTGATTACATTTCTGCTTACTCTAAAAAGATTAAAAGACAAGCCTTTTCTGGCCCATTGACAAGTAATCTTGGGCCTACCAAGCCAGTCTCGATAGAAAGTGCTCAACTGTTCTCTGGACCTCTTTTGCCGACTCCAATCCCTCAGCCTCTGTCATCATCTCCAAAAGTATCTCCTAGTGCTTCTCTTACTCTTATGACTTCACCTAAAATAAGTGAGCTTCATGAACTTCCTAGGCCTCCAACCAGTTTCCCCTCCAATTCAAGGCTTTTAGGTTTGGTGGGTCATTCTGGTCCATTGGTGTCTAGAGGTCAAACGGTTTCGACTGCAAATAATTTGGTCATATCAAGTGCAGCATCTCCACTGCCAATGCCACCTCGGGTCATGGCTCGTAGTTTTTCCATACCTTCTAGTGGCATTAGAGTGGCAGCATCACATGTGCCAAGAACACTAGATTTCTCTCATAGATCATCTATATTAGAGAATATTGCTTCTCCTCCTCGGATGCCAATAGAATTATCTAGTAGTCGGCCATCATCAGATGGCTGAGGCTGTTTTATCGGATGTTTCGACCAAAAGTAATTTTTAAACCAGGACTGGTTTGTTTACTTTTTTCTTATTTTCTATTATTTTGTTTTCCTGGATTTATTTGATCAATTTATTTTTTTAATTGTGAAATTTAGACAATGTAGAAAGTGTTGAAATTTCATATTTAAATGGCAAAATCTTCTTCTCAATTTGCCTGGTTTGGAATGGGATAAAATGGAGATGAGGGTTAGGACCTAATTCTATAGTTTCAAGAACCTGAACTGCCATTGGTATATAGACACCTATCATTGAGGAAGTTCTATCTTCAAAGTTGTTAGCATATATGAAAGATATCATATCCAATCCCCACCTAGTTGAATAAAGTTGTAAAATGAAAAATATCCAATATTATATTGATTATATCTTTAGAGTAATTTAGAGAATCTTAGTTTATCTCTTGAGACTTTGTAAAATTATAATTATGATAGAATATTAGAATAAATAAGGGCTAGTGCTTTATGTTTTGCAACGTGACATTTCACGTCATATCAAGTCAATACTACTTTTTTAATATTCAATTTTTATTCTCTCATTTTCCTCTCGCTATACCTAAATTTCTATAATTTCAATATGGTATTATTCTATTGGACCCTCATTGACCAAGTGATCTAGAATTCCCTTTTATAGCCACACCCCCATTCTTTTAATGAAGTGTTGAATAATCACGTGACTTGTAGGCCTATGTATTATCCATGCTTTAAGCCCAAAGGACACTTGTGTGAGGGGATGTATTAGAGTTATAATATAAAATTATTTGTCTTTACTAACTATTTAAACTTTTGGAATAGTTGGGTTTATGAGATTATAAAACTGTGGCCTTTATACAGACATTTATATCGACATTGAGTAGCATCATGTTGTGATAGGAACCTGAAAAAACAAACACAAACCATCACTACACCTTAGATTGAACATGCAACTATGCCTTACTTAATAAGTCTATCTGTGGCTAGGAATGCAATATAGCAAAGCAAAATTGTTTGGTTGTTAAAAGCAGAAATTATAAGGTTGACAGTATGTTCAACACTCAAGTCTGCCTACATCTCAAAGGTCCAACACCAGCCATTTTGGCCGAAGAGTTAGCAATTGTCTTTCACGTTGGTCAAAGAATTCCTATAAACCACAGTCCTCTCATAGTAATATCCACATTTATCAATGAGTGGAACATATTTTAATCAATCAATGGATTAAATCATTTCATTTGTTTTAAATCATTAATATATCTATCGTTTTTTTTTAGGGAAAAGTTAATTGGCAACTTGACATAACTAAATTTGTTCGGAAACATGACTAATTATTCTAATAAATAAAATACTGACATTTAACACACTCGTGCATGCATTTGCCAATGCACTTGTGATTCAGAGTTTTATATTCTGTTGAATGTTTACCACTATTTACAATTAAAAGTTTACCAACAGAAGTAGTCCAAATATATTTATGTGTGACAATGATTCAATGAAGAACATATTTCCAAAGATATTTCATTCCTTTTCTATTTTCAGTGAAAATGGAAACAGAAAACAGACAAACCAAATGCACCCTAAATTTTGGCAACAAAACAAAATCATAATGGCTAATGTCTGATAGCTATTAGCTACTCCTTTTCCACAAGGATGAAAAATAAATACTCTCTTATTAGCTTTCTTCTTCAAATTGAACATGTCTGCAACTCCAAAATGAGAGATTCCACATCACATGCCTTTGAAAATTTGAAGGTGCTACAATCACCAACGGGAAAACTTTGGTCGCATGTATGTCCGGATCCCCTCTTGTTAATGTAACCCGGATATTCCCATAAATAAAACGGCACCTTCTTAACCAATACCAAGTTTGCCAGCTCCTCTGCCAACTTCACTACTTCCCAGTTATTAAAAGGGTGAGCATTCTTGTGTGTAACGTGAATTTCTCCATCTTGGCTTACCATCTTCCTTGCACTCTTCAAAAACCCCGACACCACGTGCTTGTGAAGCCTAAGTTAAATATAAATACATCAGAACGTGTATATATAAACATTGTATGTTTTCCAAAAAATTTAATAAATTCTTCCTATACACTTACTCAATCTGGCACGAATCGTGTTCACGATAAACAAATCCAGCATGTGGAAAATTGAAGACAATGCGATCAAAATATTTCCTTCGGAGCAGCGGGTGTATGTTCATGGTATGAGCATCCACTTCATGCACAATGGTGCAACCAAGGTTCTCCAATTCGTTCAAGTTTGTTGAAGCCCTGGAATACTTCCCAATTACTGTCACTATTTAAAGATTCATCATTTCAACAGCAAAAAAGGGTTAGAATCATTTCACAAACACGTAACAAATGCAGTGAGTTCTAAACGAATCAATCAACTTATTTTACATACATATAACGGGGTTTAATTTTCATCTACTAACAGATTTTCACACGTTTAACCAATTAAAAATCATACTAAGATGGTTAAGGTAAAAATCATCAAACTTATCATATATCTTTGTAGTACAAATTAACTTATCATATATGACTCTAGGTGATTGGATTATATAGTGTATTTAAGTTAAATAATTCTATATAAAATGCAATAAACATCCATTTTGTGACATGGGAGAAGTTAACAATGACGTTGTTTGATGCTTAATATATGTGTATGTGTGTGTGTGTTTCAAAGATACTTGTCGTGGAAAACCAAACCCATGGATGTTCATGTCCCCTGGGCACACCTTTGGAATCCAAGGAAGTTGCTACCATGTTTGAGGCAGAGCCAAATGCGTTCGCCAAAGAGAGTGAAAAAGAGAAATCCCCCTCTCCCACGAGCAATATCTTATGGTGGCTACTGTAGTGCTTTATCTTTTTCTCTTCCATTTTGGTATCCAATTGAACTGCTGATCTTGCCAACTCAATAGTACTACTATACGAAGTGATTGCTAAAGGCATCTTAGGTATATATATCTACTCAAGTTGCCATGTGGAAGACTAAAAGTTTTCTTTTTGGGAAGGGCGTTGGCCATTGAGGGCTTGAGGCCAATTATATGAGATGTATTTATGAGGTTAGTCATCTTTTTTTCTTGATAAATTCAATTAGTACATAGATATAGATGGGAGTAAAAAGATTTGACTATGACCATGTATGAGGGGATCCATTCGAAAAGCTTCATATATCCCTGTATGAGAACTGAAGAGCCTCCAATTTTTCTTCTAGTGCGCAATTAACTTGGCCTAAGATTCTGTAATGGCAATTGCTTAGTTTACTGAAAATTTTCAGTTGTAATACGAGTTACGTAATTCCCAATATGTGCATGCACAACTTGGCTTTTCCAATGAGTGATTACATCGAATTTTGGTAACCAAACTAGAGTGTCATCCATTAATCCCCTTTAATTTAAGTTCCCTTTTTCTGGCGTTTTTTAATCCCCTTTATCCTCCCCCCCCCCCC
>PYAF01005960.1:1453883-1468789 GCA_007407185.1 Glycine tomentella
CTCTATATAGTATCACTTATTACCATTAGAACATAAGTATCTAGAGAAATGTTAACAATAATACAACACTCTTTTATTATGTTGAAATTCATCAAATCTCATGAGATAATGTGGGTCTCACCAACTATTCAATGACTCACCCATAATTTTATGTTTTTTTTCTTCTATAAATTGAGTCAAATCTCATGAGATAATGTATAGTTTAAAGAATGTACTAGACATTATTATGTTACTGATTGCTTCCTTATGTACTTCAGTTATGACAAAAAAATTGCTTAGTAATAGACTTTCATCACCTGTTTTAGTTGAAATTTATTACAATACACTAAGTTTTACTTCTTTTGTATATAAGTTTCATACAAACAAAAAATGTTTGCCAGCATTTTTCGAATAATGCTTATTAGTCGAAAAACACTCAGTAATACTTAGTGATGGTTTAGATTAAATTGTTTGATCCGAACTCTCATCATTATGGGTCCACTCTATTCCTACATTATTCTTTCACCAGCTCGTGTGATTTAGAAGGGAATACGAATGCATGAAAGTCGACAACACATCATCCATTGTTTTAACCAAACCAAAAAAGTCAAACTTTCGTTTATTTTAACCAAATTCAACTTGTAGGTAGTTGTATCATCTGGCCACTCGATACTGACATAAAAAGATTATATGCAGCAACGGAGTATTTCAATTTTTCAATTACTATATGACAAAAATATCCCAAGGTCGTGCATTTCAAATTAGTGAACTGACTACCGGATGCACTCTCACATTCCAGGTTTAATTAGAAAAATTAAGTACTAATCCAAGATTCAAACTTACCAAAGCAATACATTTGCTTGACTACTACTAGACCAACCTGTTAATCATTATCTTTAGCTACACTAAACACATAACGGACTTGATGCAAACAAGTAATTGTGTTTTCCCTTTATTTTCTGTCTTGACACTTGATTGTAGATGACAAAGTATACATAAATACAAAAACATATATTGAATAATAAAACTTCCTACTAGAAAAGAACGGCCACCGGATGGCACATAAAGATCTCAAGACGCACATACATTGCATAAAGACCCCGTAAAATTTGTACGCTACAAATGTCACTCAACTAATCTAATTATAGCAGTGACTCAATTGCTCAGAAATTTAATCATAGGGATTCCTAAAATTCTTCAAGAGATTAGGAATGTCGTAAGCTAACATGTCATCAACTGCTTGTATCATTTTTGGTTTCAATTTTTCAAACTTATCAATATTGTAACCACTCAATCTCTCTCTGAAAAACTCTACATTTGGAAAATCACCAGGAGGTAAATGGAACTCCCTTTGTACCTGTTTCAAAATTGTCAGTCAAGTGTATACATTTTAAGTGTTGTCACTTGTCAGAGACAAGCAGATAAGCAAAACGGATGTTCAAAGATTCATACCTTTCCAAATTCGGCTGCCAAATTATCGACGAGCTTTTGTTGAGCTTTAGCTTTGCCTATCATAGTAGGCATCTCCTTTTTAAGATGGCTGATAATGTAAGCATGTATCTTGGCTGCTCGGGCCCGTTTTACAAACTCATTTATCTATAATGGTCAATATATACAAATGATAAATTAATTATGCAAAAAAGTAACTTTAACAAATTAAATATAAACTGGACACTGAAATTGAAGATACGAGATAATCACCTGCAAAAAACACCGGTAGAATTTATACCATAGGAAAAGGAGACTATTGTATCAAACTTGTGTGTGGACTATGAACGACACTAAAAGAGCTGATAACATTAGTTTTTAAAACTGTTTTCAAAACTAATAACTCTTTTTTAGGTTTTAAAATAAAAAATCAGACCATCTTTAAGCTGTTTCAATTTTTTACTTTCAGTTAGTATTACTCATGCTCTTTCTCTTGCCCTTTCACATTTTCCCCACTCTTTCTAAAAATTAGTTTTTGAAATATGTTTTATAAAATAGTTTTTAAAAACCAAAAACACAACCAAACACACCCTAAGTAACATCATTTTAGTGGAAAGTTATTCTTATGATAAACAAAATAAATTTAGTTAAATAAATAACTCACTCTTCGATCACAAGCTGCTTTTGGTACATCTTTCAGATCTGAGAGTAGATCATCCTGTTCCTTTTCAAAGAGTTCCTTCCCAAGTGGACCAGTGGCAGCATCATTTACAGGCTTGTCATCGAAGGAGCTGCCAAAATAAGGTTAATTATGAGCTAATGAGAACATGGCAATCTCATAAACAAGGAAAGAAAAATACAGTTATATCATATCTAATGGCATAGAACATGGGGAAGGCGATATAGAAGAAATCTTCCACTGCAAAAATGACATTGACACAATACAACTTCATGACACTCCAAAAAGAGACTGAAAAAACTTGACTATAGAAACAAAGCAGTCTCTCCCCAACCCTCCATAACAAAAACAACACTTGAACATTGAGAGTGGAGACATACCCAATATACACTCGCATTACTTCAGGTGTCTTCAGCACCTTCCCAAGTGACCACATTAAGGCTCCATAAACCCTCATCAACTGCACCATAGAGCCCAATATAGGTTAGATTTCACCGGACCAGGTTCTGAAAGATTCAAAAGATAAACAAACGGAAGTTTGACTACGCAAGCTCTTACTTGTTGGGTATCAACTTGGTCTGCCTTGTTCAAAACCACTCGGATTTTGTCATCATGCCCCCGTAAGGATGATATCACACGATTGAACTCATCACTGATGTCAAGTTTGTGAGGATCAAACAGAAGGAGAATCAAATCACACTTAGCAGCAAACCAAGATGTTACACCCGTAAAATCATATGCTCGTTGGGTGCGTTGCTTTTCTCCAGATAGAACTCCAGGAGTGTCAACAAATGTGATGTGTTCCAGTAGCTTTGGACAATTGAAAAAGAGTCAATTCTAAATGCTATAAAGGGAAATCTCGTAAACTTTTTGAACAGATCTAGATCAACTTACAGGATGAGGCATTTGTGAACACACAAATTTTGACAAAAATGCTGTTCCAAAAGTTGTAAGACCACTAAATGGCATGTCTGCTTGGACAGCAACAGTATTTCCAGGAACGCTTCTTTCATCAGATCCAGACTGTATAACAGTATCATTTGCTAGTTATAAGATAAAACTAATGTAATAACTCATTTTTCAAGATGACTACTAGATTAAAGGATTATTAAGAAAATAATTCAAACCATCAATGCTATGGTACGAACTACTGAGTTCAATTGCCAAGTTTTAGAACTTTTTTGTTATGAAGCACAGACACACAAACACGGCAATTATTCTTCATATTTTAATTTGATTTCTGAAAGTTAAAACATTTTTTCAGTTTTTTAAAAGTCTTGTCTTTTGAAGTCTCAAGCCATATTTAGGTGTCACTTGACAAGTTGAATCATGTGTAACGCATGTCTAAGCCATCAACAAAAAATTAATTAAACACCAGTTTAGTAGTGTCCAACACATGTCATACAAATATTAAAGGAGTGCTACTAGTGTTGGAACTTGGAAGTATGACTGACATTCCAACACTGCAAGAAATACCAGTATTGATGCTTCATAGGTTCCACGAAGATGTTAGGCTTGCCAGGAATTAGAAGTCAAATTGATTTATAAGTTTAAAACTAAGAAAACGTTGAAGATAATAGAGAGTCGTGGGAGATAAATTGGTTTAGCTTACACATACCATGACAACAACAAACCTATCAGTTGTTGGCTCAGGTCCAATATGTGCTCCTATCAACATTTATGGGAAAAACAAGACAAAGATTAATAACATATTTTAAAAAATGTTATGTCATCCTATTAAATCCTACAATTTTACAAAGACTATTAAATAAAAATAAATAAATGCATTTAAAATTATTTCTTCATAAATCAGATATAAGCAATGTGAGATATACATATATGGATATAGAAAGGAGAATCACGTGCCTGGATAACTACTTTTAAGCAGATGTTTGATAAATGTTGTTTTACCAGTTGAGTACTGACCCAAAAGCATAACCATTGGTTTGGCATCAAAGTCACTATTTGTCTACAATATGTAAAAAATTACAATCAATAAAGAAACTAATTGTATATATTTGTAGATATTTAAAACATAGTAACAACATGACTACACAAAGAAAGGTGACAGTAAATCTGGAGTAGCTAGTCATTTCTAAACAAAACAACTTACTGACCAGTAATGGGGATACAAAATCATTAAAACGGTAAGTAACTTCTAATGGCTTCAACTTCTGAATGTAGAGTCTCTTCAAGCCGTCAATTATTGATGTCACAGAGGAAAGAGGCACCTATGAACATATGTACCACAAATACAAGTAAAAACACGTAACAAAGAATATTTGACAATTTTAAAGATCTGGCAATAGTAAAGAGGTAACAAATACAGATAAAAGGTCCTAGAAACATATCTATAGGATGACCTTTAGGGTAACATTAACTTGATTCATATATAACATTAGAGACAAAATTAGATATTTAGATTGACACGTCTTAGAATGTCAGTTTGGGTCTAACTCAATCCTAAAAGCAAGCTCATGGAGTGAGAGTTATCTCCTACTTATATATTCTATTGTGGCCTTATCTATAGCCGATGTGAGACACCCCCTCACGCCCAGCACTATTGGACTTGGTGCGTGGATGACATGGTGGATGGCCCATTTAATGGATCTAGGATATGCTTTGATACTATCTTTAGAATATGGGTTTGAACCTAGTTCAACCCCAAAAGTTAGCTCAAAGGGTGATGATTGCCCTTCACTTATGTACTCTATCTTGGCCTTATCTCTAACTAATGTGGGGCTTGGATTTTTCTCAATACACTCTCTCGCGTCCAGCACTTTTGGGCTTGGTGCGTGGATAACAATTGGGTGACCCTTTGAATGGATCTAGGGTACGCTCTGATACCATCTTAGAATGTGAATTTGAGCCTAATTCAATCCCAAAAGTTAGCTCATAGAGTAAGGGTTGTCTCTCACTTATATATTCTATTGTGGCCTTATCTATAGCCGATGTGAGACTTTTCTCAACAACACGAGACAAAAATGCACATTTTGTTAAGCCAAAAAGAAGAAACTAGATAATACCAATTCTAAACTAACACAACAATATTCACATGTGGAGTATCAGGTACATTACCATTATTGGCTAACAATATTAGTTGCACACTTGCATTGAAATCAAATAATAAGGTTGGTTTCAGCCCCTAATAATTACTTAAAAGACAAAGCACAACCAAACCATATGTCTCTCACATATACTTTACCAGATCAAAAGAAAACACTAAACGAAACCAGAACAACCTAAAGCAAGTAAAGAATGACAATCAAGTTGGTTATTAGTTGAAAACTTGAAATGAATATTCAGTATGCTTTCTAGAGGACTGGAAGGTAAGGATAATGCACACAAAATCAATCAAAGTACCAGTAACAAAATGCTTGCCTTTTTTGTTGACTTTGAAGAAAACCAATTACTTGATGCTGACGGCTGCAATTGAGAACTACCTGCATTATTGCTAATTTCTGAAATTAGATTTTTAGAAGAAAAGAACAAATAAAAAAATAAATAAAGCCAATCTGAATGACCATATTTAGTAAAACGAGAAATATATTACCATTTGCATCAACCTCTTTTTGTTTATGCTTTTTCTTCTGGGTAAACAACGGTAAGTGGTCAGAATTTTCACTAAATAAGCATAAAAATGTTAACACTGTAAAAAATTGACCTTAAAAAGGAATACTTACAACTAGTAATACGTCCAAACCCTCCATTGAGGGAGGTTTCCCATTTGTAAAATCAACTGAAATAAAAGTTAAGCTTCCATTAGGTTAAATCTATAGGAAGAAATTGACAATCAAATCAAAATATGTAAGCAGGCACAGCTACAAGAATGTGCTACGATTATATAAGAAGTTATGCAAACAAATTAATAGAAGACAAACCTAAACATACATAACTTACCATCACTAGTCAGCAGATCAGGTGTTATTGAGTGCCCAGATTGAGCCAAAGAAACTAGCTACATTTCAGATGTGTAAGATTTTGGAAATTTATCAGCACTGAAGTTCAAAAAAAGCATAACATATTTTTACCTGCATAGCAATGATAAATTCAGTGAAACCAAGATATCCTTGTCGCTTTGAATCTGCAATAGCCCACACCTTATTTTGATGACAGAAGCAAACAAAGAAACACTTTAGTTAGCAAGAAAGAAAGAAGACAGCAGAGATACTTATAAGCAAGAACAGCTAATTATATTAACAACACAAGTACACAACCATCAAATGCTCAAGCCCCAAACCATTTCAGTTGTTAGAGATAAAACAATACCAAAGGCAACTTCTACATGAGTTATATTGTAAGAATTCAAAATTAATCCATTATCAGTATAAAATAAACATTATCAGGCAACCATAAAGTGTCACATCCTAAGTGTAACTAAAAAATATTTCAATTGCAAAACAGTTTTAAAAATCATTTTAAATAGTTGACGATAATTGACAATATAGTTCAATAACAGGATAAAATTCTCTATACCAACAATGAATCAGATTTGAATCTGAATTGCAAAAATCAAAACAAATGTAGGTACTGGAATATATAAGAGGCATTCCCCAAATAAAAGGACAACCAGATTCAAGACCAGCAACTAAGTTTGACTCAGCAAAGTGAAACTGAAGAGGGATTTAAGATACGAAAGAAAGAGGAAGTTCAAAGTTCACAGTGCATGCTTGATAGCAAAGGCAGAGAAGAGAACAAATAAAAATTGAAAGTAAACAACATTTTGTTTTATATTGTTTAAAATGAATGAGATTATAAATGAACATTAAACAAAAATTGGTCAATTTGTAAAACCCTAGAATCTCAGTGTTATCTCTTTTCTACAGTTGCATGTACACTCCAATTTCACCTCACTTTATTTATTTATTTATTTTGGTAGAGACAATAGATATCCTTCATAGGATGCAGATAGTCCTGCTCGAGCTAGATAGAATTACTCAACATCAACATCAACAGCACCTTTAACCCAAGTTAATTGGGGTCGGTGGTAGATGAACTCAATGATAAATCGAAAATAGGACAAAAGAGATAAACAAAGCTAAAATAAAAGAATGGTGAAAGGAGAAAAGAAGAGGAAAAGAACTAAACAAGGGAACGACTGGAACATAGAACTACTAATGGGTTTAACCCTCCACCAAGCTTATAGCTTTTCTCCACTCCGTCCTAAGACATACCGTCCGCCAATCTATATCCCACTCCACTAGGTCCTGTTTAACTACCTTTCCCCAGGTAAGTTTCGGTCGACCTCTACCTCTCTTTGTAAGTTAGATAGAATTACTATGGATAGAAAATTTAGCTTGAATATTTAACGCAATTGAATAATCAGACTCAAACTTGAGACCATTAGTTAAGTTGAAAATAACCATATGTCAATTGATTCAGGCAATCAGTGATTCAGCTCACTAATGAGGAAAACCAAAAAGAAGGAAAAGGTAGGTCTTGTTAATAATGCCCAACTTTTATCACTTTTAACTTTATCCCCTAACCAAGCAATCATATCTCAGAATTTTGGGCACATGATTCCGATTACCTCCAATTCCTATCTACATTCATTCAGTGTTCCAATGCAAAAGAACGATAGTAAAGTAAAAAAAAAAAAAGAAGGAAAAACAGAATACCTGCTTAAGATCTTCGCGGGACAAATTGGACATGGCGAAAAATTTGGTGGCATCACTCCCCGTAATGGGGCCATCGCTATCTGAAAACACAAAATGCACGGTGAAATTTTTTCAGAAGACTAGAAAATATTTAAAAAAAAAAAAAAAAACACTGAAAGATGAACTGTGATGTGCTGTACCTGAATCAGCGTAATTGAACCACTCCTTATAGATCATCTGGTGTTCTTTGGAGCACGAACCGATTGGGATCGGGTCGAACTCCATTGATCGCAGATAAGCTTCGGAATCGCGTGTTTGAGATGCAGCGTTTTAACGCTTTTTACCTTCTCAGGGAACAGAAAACGTGAGCGTCAAACGACGACGAGGACTTGCATTAGAGGTGTCGTATTGTATTGGCGATGGAAACTAAATGCGACAAATTACGCCTTGACTCGCAGTTCCCACTAGCCTTTGCTTGCTGATTCAGATTGTCTTGTTAACTTCACGCTAATATGGAAATTCGTCTCACCACTCTATTCTTCGTTTCTTATTTTAATCGATATTGTTACTATTAATTTGACTATTTTGAGGATAATTCTTTTATAATTGGTACTCATTTCTTCTATCTTCTGACTTTTTTCTACATCCTCTTTTATAAACTTCTTATAAAGCGCATAAAAAAAATCTTCTTATAATAAATAATTTTAAT
This sequence comes from Glycine tomentella, assembly GCA_007407185.1. NCBI lineage: Eukaryota > Viridiplantae > Streptophyta > Magnoliopsida > Fabales > Fabaceae > Glycine > Glycine tomentella. The sequence continues at coordinate 1,462,276 of PYAF01005960.1, forward strand.
ATTTTGTAGAGTATTAAATAAAAAATATATCTAATCTAATAGTTAAAAACTTAAAATGCATTAAAAAGAATTTAATATTTTCTACATTTAACAATTAAGAAAGATTTTAAAGAGATATTAAAAAAAATCCCTTATATTTGTATGCACGCGCTTAACATCATAATAAAGAAGGCGAGACTATTTTTATGGGAAAAAAAATAGCGTAAGATTATATTTTATAAATAATAAATAGATGACTAGTAAGAAATTATGTTGAGGTCGTTTGGATGCTAAAGGTAGTAGGACTATTTATGAATTGGATTCGATTGATTTTAAAGAAAAAAATTATTTGATTTAATTATTTTAATTTTATCAATTTATCATTCAATTAGTTTAATTTAAAATTTTAATTCGATTTAATTTAAAACAAATTGACTTAGATCAATTTTCAATTTTATTCTTACTTTTATTTTTTAAAAAATATTAAATAATAAATAAGATATATTTGATAAATATAATAAAAAATAATTTAAAATATCAATCTATATGTGACTATATAACTAACAATAATATATTTACTCATCTTAACTCAATATGTAATTTCTATAGCTAAGTATATTTTTTATAAATAGGTTTAAGTTATATGATAATTTTATAAATATATAAAAAATAAAAATGAGTAATATTATAAATTTATGAATAAAAATATATAACATTGTACAAGTTTGGCTTGGATTGAATTAGATCGATTTTTAAAGTTTAAATCCAAAATCTTATTTGATCCAATCTAATAAAAAAATTGATTTTTAAATTTTTTTTTAATCCATTTAGCTTTCAGTTTATTCAATTTTTTTTTTATTTTTGAATTGATTTATTCGGTCCACGGTAGATTTATTCCGTTTATCAACACTCCTAGCTAAACCGAATCTCCGAAGGAGCCTCTTTAGTCTTTATTCTTTTAGTCAAACTTTAATTTTTAATGTAATGTGCGTGTACATATTTTTAACTAATTAAAATTTTCCTCTAAAAATACTAATTAAAAATTATTAGTAGTATACTCTTAAATCTGTTGTTGCAAAAAAACTAATAATGAATAAATTAATTGGTTTATAACTAGATGACCATACACAAATCTTTTATGGTATCAGTGTATATCCTATTTATTTTTAGTTATATTTTTTCTATTTTCTATGAAAATTTTAACCGTATATCATATTTAATGGTTTATAACGATGAATAAAAAATGTGATTAGTTGAAGCTAACTGTTTAAATGGTGAGTGTGTTGATTCCAGAAATATGGTTTCCTGTACAGAAGCTGTGCTCGATCAGGTGATTGTGACAATACTGTAAAGGTATGGAAGTTGAACAATGGACTGCTTCCCTACTCTTCAGATGGGTTCGAGATGTTGCTTATTAATTTGAGATTATAATTAGAAATTTCTTTTGAAAGTATAGTTGACCTCTTCTTTCTTGGCATATTACACAGTTGAGCAATATTGCACTTGGCAATGTCATTAATTAGTTCCTTGAACTTTGTAATCCAATGAACATATTCTGTGCTTGCAAGAATGAAGTCGAATAGCCCAAAGTTGTTTTTTCCTTCATACATTAGAAGGATTTTTTTTTAAGTATATATGTGACATTTTATTTGAATTTCGAATCTCTATCTTGTGAATTGCATTAATTTGTGGCCATTGTTTTTAATATATCTGGACACATGATTTATAAGTTATGACCACTGGTGCATATCTGGGAAGGGGCCTTATCTTTAGGTAAATATCTAAAATGAGCTTATCTATAAAATGCACAAGGGCATGTCTAGCCTTGAAATTTAGGGGATTAAGATCATGAGTCGTGATGTACTTTAAATTAAACCGATGCATGATATATACTTCTTCTCGTGCACTTAACACACCTCACTTTAGATGAACTTTTTCGATATCTTTATTATGTAATTTATTCAGTCAGTGCTTCATAATGTATATGTTCTGGCTCTTTCTAAATGTGTGTGTTATTGGTGGTGAGTTTGATTACTAGTTCATGAATGGGTCTACTTTTTGTCATCCCTGCATTAAACGGGAAGGGAAGTCATATAAGAAAAGAGGTAATAATAATTGTATAAACTTACTTTCACGTACTCATATAGGTCATTAGATAACACATATCTGACTAATTCTATATTTTTTTAATGGTTTGAATTGTTTATATACCTCAAATAGTCTGCGCAAACATATTTTCTCACTACCAGGTTGGCCTCTAACTTTATCATCAGATCCAAACAAATTTTTACCTATTACTTCGGTCGGATTAATGTCACAAGCACCTACATTTTTCTTGCAGAATGACTGTTATTGAAGTAATAAACTAAAATGTTCATTCTTTAGGAAATAGGAACCATGTTTGTCAAAGTAACAAACATATATGCGACAAGTTTCACACGCATCACCTTTTATCTTCTTTCTAAATTCCTTTCTTATGTCCTGCTGCATAGACATCCTGATAAGTAACACTGTTCCTACGTTCAGATTAATTGCATATTATTTGTTGCGGTTGTCGTTTCTATTTTTTCTTCACTTAAAAAAATCTATAAATAGTTATCAAAATAAATTCTAAAATTTGTTAATTTACATAGGGAAAAATAGATTATATAAAAAAGAATACCCCCTTCCAGTGGGTGTTCCCCAACCCCGACAACGGAACATGGCCTGCTAGCAGCATTCACAAATTAGATAAAGATGCACATCTTTTGGAAGAAGTTATTACATACAATGTACACCAGTGAAATCAAAGCACTGAATCCTTCTTTCATTTTTATTGAACTCAATGAAATCATGTATACAAGCACAGATTATATGCAAGACACGTATTTATTGTGAGAATTGGCAATTATAAATCCAATCCATATAATTATATATAGATGCTCAAGCTTAAGTTTTTAATGATATATTCTCACTAACGATAATGATAGGATGAACTTTTTCAAATAAGATAATTCATTGCCATGTCACTTCGCTCACAAACATGACCATGCATTGTACATATATAATGTTCAAATAGAATAGCTGAATAAGCTTTCTTGAAATGATATCACATATACCAGCACATAAGCTTTGTTGCATGCATGAACAAGAGACAATAAATTAAGGATAACATTATTGTTATGAAATTTAAAAGTATCGACATGAAACAACTAACCTCAGGAAGAGAAATGATCAACAAGGCAAAGTTTGATTAGTGGCAAAGTTCTTTTTTTTTTTTGACAGATTTAATTGGTTTCTTTGTCTCAGAATATTGCTGACAATACACACATTTTTACCTAGCTTAAAGTTTCTTGGAATTTATGAAATTCTGAAGAAAAAAAATGATTGAATAAGTAATGAGAGTCACGCCATTCCATGAGTTTTAAATAGATAACCTGTATCAGCTGGGAAAAAAAAATAGATAACATGTTGGTAGTATTTTTAGATTTTCTTTTTTCGAAATAAAAGTTGATGAATCTCTCTGCATTTGTAATTGAAGCACTTGAATCTCCATAAGCCTCTCCTCTTTGTTTGCTATTGCTCCCTCACAAAGGTCATTTACGTAATTTACTTGCGTTGAAAAGATTAATTTACATCTTTAGGTAAATAAAGATGTAAAGAAGTTCTTTGAGTATAAACTATTACTATTTCTTATATAATAAATTTGAGTTATTAATTTTCTAAGAGTTTTTTTTTTCGACAAAAAATTTCTTAAGAGTTATATAATATCTTTACGTACGTTTTCTCTCATGTAGTCATGTCATAGTTTTTAAAAAAAAAATGTGATTTACGTCTTCTGTTTTTTCATATTAGATTAAACTTTTCACCTTTTCAATTAGTTATTCATTAAAAGAAAAAAATAATCAATACGGATCACTTTAATTAACATAAGACACATTGTGATGTCTACAGATCATCACTAAAATAGTTTCTTTACAAAAAAAAAATCAAATTAAGTTTTAAATATCTTTATCATTTATATTTAATTAATTTATTAAACTAAAATAATATTATTTTCATATATATTTTTTAATATTTCACTTGTATTGAAAAACACCTTATGATGTATGGAGGAGACACATGTATACTAGTTGTTAAAAAAATTGCAATGCATAATATTTGAAGATCAATTGGGTAGTATCTCAATTAAATAATATTTTCAATGTCTCTCCATAGTATATTGCATTCTTATTGTTCATATACTGACTACTAAGCCTCGAAACAAACATAACTGATGCCCCTTTCTCCAGTGACAATGTGCTGTAATTTTTTATATTTTTTTAAATTGAGGTCGAGTTTGATAGTTTGATTCACATTTAGTGTTTGTTGTGTGGAAGCATGTCACGGGCTTCAAAATCCTTTGTGGGACAAGTTAATCGGCCCACTTAGTTTTTTTTTTCTTTTAAAAAAGAGCATATAATGCGAATGGAGGCCATGAATCATGATGTGTTGTGGACCACAAATCCCTGACCCTGCCAGCGTCAACTCTTTTCTCCACTTGCCCTCTCCCAAAATTTGAAGGTAAGACAATAGTGGTGCAAACGAGGCACATAGTTGAGAAAAAATGCCCCCCAACCAAGACGTGGTCCAAGCCTATAAACACTTCCTATTAACAAATTTGGATGCCTACCCTACCCTTGAGTTGCCTCTAATCACAATTCTCGGTCTTTCAAAACATGATTCCCATCACCAAATCCATTCTTTATTTCCTTCTAATTATCATACTTTTATTTCCTTCTTTTGATTTGGGAAAACATCAGTGCACCTAAGCCTAGTCATATTATTTACCTATTTTAAAAAGAAAATCGTAACCATCTGAGAGAGTTTCATATACAATACAACATTAAACAAACGGGTAAAAAAAACATAATATTAAACAAGAGAAATTTGACAGACATAACACAATTGTCATTTTCCTTTTATGGCTTAGACTGATTTTTAACCTGAATTTGTGGAGAATTTTTTGTGTGGTTTGGTATCATCATAGGTCAATTTTCACACAACCAAGATTCTCCATAATAAAACTTGATTATTTGTCATACATAACATTGTGATGAGAATAGTTCAAAATCACGTAATAATAATATTTAAATTATAATCGCTGGTGGCAAACAAGTTAAAAATTAAAGGGAGCAGAACAGTTTGTTGGAACTTGGAAACTTAATTGATGTTTCTCTACAAGGAGTTGTGTGCAAATCAAAGATCGTATTTGTGGCGTTAATCAATCCCATAAAGAGAGATATCGCTTATGAGTATGATTACTAGACATGGAAATAATAATAATAATAACAAGTGGTAAGGTGAGGGGCACCTAGGTGGGCATGCAGGAATGGTTAGGCTGCAACATTACATTAGTCACTTCACACGGTGAGTGCGTGTTTAAGCTGGCGTTGGTTGCTGCGTTGACTTTTCACAAATCTCTTTAACATTATTGCACCTTATATTATGCTTGATGCTTCAAAACAAAAACAAGACACAACCTACCATCCCAGCGCCTTCTAGAAGTGTCACGTTCATTTCAGTAAGTGGGGTAGGAATATGCAAGGAAACCCCCATTTTCTCTCTTGCCATACATCCCTTCCAACAACACAACACCTTCCTCTCTTTGGATTTTGGATCAGCATTCAAAGATAAGCCAATAATAGCTCTACCAGAGGACAATGTGGCCTAATGCTTCATCATTCAAACTTCTAACACCGTATTCCACTATCCTTCTTTTGAGACCGGCAAAAACACCAAGAAAGAACGAAAATACAAAAATTTAAATTTAAATTTGTTCTTTGTTTTTAAACTAAGAAATAAAAAACATCCTTTGTACCTATATTTTCTTAGGCTTGTTTTCTTACTGGTAACGTTAGATTGGGCCCTAAAACTTAACCTTAACCATATGCACAGGCTAGACAAAAACAAAAACGGCAAAAGAACCTAAATAATACATTTTAAATAAAAAATTACCAATTTAGGGCTGTTTTAAACTATTTACCAATCTGGGGCAGGGGGACGCGCCCAAAATTGGGCATGACCGGTCCCGCCTTAATTTGGGCATGACCAAGAGGGAAGGTCACACCCAATTTTGGGCGTCGCAAAATCCGTCGCTAAATCGGTTAACGACCGATTTAGCGACAAAATTTTTGGTTTTTTTATATTTTTTGTTTGCGACCAAAAATTCTGTCGCAAAAAAGTTAGCGACCAAATTAACACTGGTTTTTTATTTTTTTTATTTAATATTATTTATTTTTATTTTTATTTAATTTGAAAGTATTTTTAGATTGATCTTCATGATAGATATGATCTATTTTACTTTTAATAATATTTTTTTATTTAGTATATTTTTATAATTTTATATGATTTTATTTAATATATTCTAGATTTTTGGTATAAATAATTTTTAATATATTATTTTATTTAATATAATTTCTAAATTTTTATATGATTTTGTTTAATATTTTTTGGATTTTGTATATATAACTAATTTTTAATATAATATTTTTTATTTAATAAAATTTTTCAATTT
>PYAF01005960.1:1486062-1509425 GCA_007407185.1 Glycine tomentella
AAAGGTACGCATAATTGACTCTGGCCCTCCTCTCAATTTCACACGGCACACACAGCACCCCCTATTGCTCCCGTGTCCGTGATCTCGTCTTCTGTCGTTGGTCTGATCACCATAGACTAACCGGGAAGAGTCAGGTCCTACATACAAACACTACCGGTGATACCACCGGACATCTCTGTTATCACTTAACAGAACAGTGTCCTTTGATAGTTTTTCTTTCAGAATTGACATCATCACTCGCATCTTCGAATTAGAATGGCTGATGAAAGTTTTCGTCCTTTGATAGTATTTTTACCTTATTTTTTTAGAGAAATTGACATCACACGCATGGTGGGTATGCACCAAGTGGGATCTTGATTTTGAATGTCCTTATAATTTACATATGCTCTTTCAAAGACAACGTATTGATTTTTTATTTTTTTTTATAATCATTGATGTTTAAGTGAAAAATTTATGGAGTGTATTAATTGTAACCATTCGTTTTACGTGCGGTATGGTCTAATAAAAGTTTGTAAGTTTTATTTTTTATTTTTGGTGAAGTAAAAGTTTATGAGAACAAGAGGATACTATGATAGACCCTCCAAAGAAGCTTTGCATTGCTTGCTATATTAACTTGCACAACAAGAAGTTATAAGTGTTTTAAAAAAAAGAGTAGAAGTTCTAAAGAAATGTATTCTATATTTATCTTCATTTTAAAAAGAAGAAGAAATAATTACAAAATAAATGAGTCAAAGAAATCAATAACCTCCCAACGTAATCATAATGATTTATTACAAACAGTAACGCTAACGCATATTTCTCAAAGCCTAAACACGTGCTACGAATGGATAACAAAGAAGAAGAGAAAAGCTCCTAAAAACTCCGGCGAATCCCAGTTAAATCCAAATCAAGGCTTCACCAGAAACAATCCATCTCCGTCGTCCATTCAGTATCCTGTGGGGAATTCGCAGTTACCATACTCTGCAACACAAATTCCAAAAAACAAAACAAATTAAAATTGCTTTTAATGCAATGACATGGACAAAATAACCGTTCCATGTCGACCATATTAGGGCCAAACAATCAATATTCAATAATTTCAACCTTATCAACTGAAAGGGCCAAATAATCAATGATCAATAAAACATAACATTTCTTGCACGTAGTCTGTACTGATTATTAATGCATGTCTAAATTAATTAATTTTTATAAATTATAAGTGCTTACTAGGAGGCTGAGTGACGACATAAGCAGTGCCACCAAAATCGCACGTGCCAGATGCACGTGCCTTCTTCTGATAGTAACTGTTGAAGGCGTAGGAAGCATGTGCCTCCAAGGTGTTAGGATTGTAACACGTGGCACCTGGTTGAATGGGAGTGCAATCAGCCCCACCCTCTCCGCAAGCGTAGTTAAGAGCGTTCTGCAGCTTCTTCTCCGAAGAACCGCCACTCGCCACGCACCACGTCTGGCCCTTAGACGTCGTCGTTGACACGTCACCACTCACCGGAACCTGGCTCTTCCCTACGCCGGACGGCGGCGCCTCCTTGATTTCCTCCGCCGTGAGCGGAATATCATAAACCTTCTTCTCAGTGGGGTAGAACAGCCCGTAGTTTCTCTCCGATGTGGGACCCGTTTTCTGGTTCTCATTGAAAAGCGCGAAGAGGAAAACATCGAGTGGCTCATTTTGCTTCAAGGGGGTCCCACTCCCACTCAACACGCGTTTAACCAAGTTTCCGTTATACGACGCCGCATTCTCGGGGCTGGCTCCAATCTCATTAGAGTCCCCAGCAGAAGGCCAACCCGTTTCCGAAACCGCGATCTTAACGTCGTCGTATTTGAGTGCTGACATGGCAGCAAAAACGGCGTCGATTTGAGCGTCGAATAAGTTTGTGTATTTTAAACCATTACCGGAATCAACCACGCCGGGGTTTTCCTTGAATAGCGCGTAATCTAAAGAGATTTTATCAGAGTTTGCAGCGTAAGCGAAAAACGGATACGCATTCACCATTAGGTAGGAACTGGTTTGGCGGAGCAAGTCGAGCATGGGTTTGATAACCGGTTCGACGAGTTCGGTTTTGAAGGAACCGGATGAGGAGGGGAACGAGTTCTGGAGCGCGGAGAGTGCGATGGGTGAGGAGATTTTAATGTTTTTGTCGAGGTTGTACTTTGTTAGAGAAGCGTGGACGTTCTTCATGGCGGGTACGAGGAACTTTGTTGTATTGTTGGGGTCGACGAAGACTTCGTTTCCAACGGCTATGGCTTCGATTTGCGTGGCGGGGTAGTAGGTGGAGATGTGGGCTTGGACCCACGCGTCGGTGAAGGACTGGTCCGCGGCGGCGTTGGCGAGAAGCTCGTTTGGCATGGCAACTACGACCTTGATTCCCGAGTTTGCAAACGCGGTTAAGACGGTGGCGTCGGTGTCGTAGAGCTTCACACGGTTCAGACCTTGTGCCTTCAGAAGCTCCACCACCTTCGCTGGTGTAGGTAGGTCGTTCGCAACCCTTCCATAGTTTATTCCAACGGATCCCGCGTCTGCAACATACAAAGTTTAAAGTTATTATGGCCATGCAAATGAAATGAAGCAACAAAATTTACATGCAGTTTCATAAGTCTTATTTTCTAATTAAACCTACAGTTCATCTTCACAATACATGTAATGGATCACTTTATTTAAAATTAAAAAAAAAACATTTTTTCAATAATTAAATAAGATTTGCTTCTTAGAGTATAAAAAAAAATATTTTTAAATAAAAGCAGTTTAGAAAAACAGAAAAACTATTTATTTTATTAAAATAAGTATTTTTTTTAGACAAATAGTTTAAACAAACTGACCTAATAAAGGTCTAAAGATAGATTATGAAGGAGAAATTTTGATTTTGATTAGAGAAAAATATAATATATATATATATATATATATGAAACTACATATGAGTTTTGTGTATGTAGAAGCTGAAAGAGTGATATTACCTGATGATGAAGAAAAGAATGAGATAAGGATGAAGAAGAAGGAAAATGCGAGAGGAGCCATGCTCTGTTACAGAGAGAAGCAGAGCATGCAGATAATTAGAGAGAAATTAAGAAAAGAAAGTTGCAGTTATTTAGTAAGTGTGGAGAGGGTGTGGAATTATATAGAGGTGATTGGGACTTGGACTTGGTGGTGGTGGGCCAACGTGGTTGAAGGAAAAGAGCTTTCACTTTACACCGTGTGGGACCCTTGACCCATGTTGGATACCCACCCACCAATGCACTACTCTCAGAATCGCTAATGTTAGGTTAGAAAATGTTACCATTACTACTTGCGGAAGACAACAGAAAGAAAATGTTAGCTGAACTGTCCGTTGGATCATGTAGTGGGCTATGTTGTTGAGCGTACACGTGGAGCGTACAAGGACACGTCACGAATGGAACGGGGTGAGGTCGCGATTGTGAATGTTTGGTTCTATACCCGATAAAATGTAATAATAATATCATTGGCTCATTTTGAAACAATGATGAATTTACGGAAGCAGGCAGGGCCTGGTTTTCAATAATTTGAACGTTGGACTTTGCCATCCACCCGTGCTTTGATTTGATGACATGTGCTTGCTTGCCTTTGTTTTTTGTTTCTTCTTCTGGGTAAAAATAAATAAATTGGGTGGGAATCAATTAATTCAGGACTATATATAATAATTCACCAATTCTATTGCCACATGAATAGTAGGCATCATTATCATCATCATGACAGAGTCGTACTATTATTTTATGATTTTATCATGCCAGAATCAGTTTTCTATCTATCATTTGCTATGGGAGTATTGCATTAGCTCGATCAACTGTTTGTTCAAAGTTCAAACCAATGAAAGTACAGTAAATTAATGATATAAAGAATTTTAAGGTCATATATGTCCATCAGCTCTCTTCCAAAATGTTGTTTCTGTAATCCTTTCCCTTCATTCTTTTTCAATTTCTCGCAAACGACACTCCATTATATAATACAATTTGTTCGCAAAAAAATGGAGAATTTATAATTCTTATTTTCTTTTTCTTCTCTTTAACTAGGAATGTAAAATTCTAAGACAGTGCATTAGAAGTTTCTCGTGTTGCACCAGATCCCACGGTTATCAGGAAACATGTGTGCTTTTGCTTAAAAAGGAAAGTTTCCCTCAGGAAAAAAAATATCTTAAGCTTGATGGCCATTTATTTAATTTATGCTTAAATTATAAAATCTAACAGTAATTAGGTAGCCAAACTACGACTACTTAATCTAGGTTTTCTTTTCAAATATCATATCTGTGTTCACATCTATACCGAAATATATAATGTACAGAACCATGCATATCCAAATGTTTTAGGATATTAAAACAAAGGTAATCGCATAATTAGAGTGGACAAATTCCAAGTTCCGTATTTAATCAAGCTTCTCTTCTCTGTTACCTAAAATCACTGTTTTTTTTTTTCTATCCTACGATTTGCCTAGTTATTTAGAACTTATATAGTGATTTTTTTTTATAAAAAAAAGTATTATAAGGTATCCATTACATAAACCTGAGGAATGCAATATTCAGATTATTTCCAATTTCCTATCGCAAATAAAGAAGAAAAAGTGTAGCCAACAGCTACCTTGATATATACACGGCTATGACATCTTGTCTTGTTTTGTTAACTAACGTCTATCCGCAATTCTAAAGAAAGGCCAATTCAATCATATTGGTTTTCCATGTCTAACGGACATTATTCTAAAATAATGAGTTTAAGTAGTCATTATAAAAGTTAAAAAACAACAACTTACTATATATTACTACACGTCTATACTTGATTGGATGAAGGGTAAAATCACACCGTGAATGCATTCAAATTAAATTAAAATAATATTCATTTTATAATCACGGGAAAAAAAAAACCCCTAAAGGATATTTGAAATGGTGAAGATCAAATGAAATGAAGCTCAATCTGAAACCAAGGAAAGCTACAAGACTTGTACAACATTTGAAGGGGACACGTAGTGATGAAGACTTGACAAAGGAGAAATGCAAAATAATTTGTCCGTGGTGGACTTGAGTGTCAAGGTACGGTGGCCCGATCACACCACGGAATGCTATAGCCATTACTTCCAGAAATGATCATGATTTTATCTTAGTCAAATTCTCAAAAGGCAACAAATTAAGACACTTCTACACACACCATCGTGTGGAAATTCCATCTTTTTCCCCACGAGTTTTATAGAAAGTTTACTTGCAGCTTTACCTTACATGTGCTAAGCAATAAAAAGGATTTCTATACATTTTCTTATTTCACATATATCATGCTCACTTATTATTAATGTGATTTCTATCTCATACATTTGGTGGATAGTTAAAGAATTAAAAGTAAATAAAAAATAAATCAAAATGTCAACAACAGCAAAAATTATTCCATTTTTAATTTTTAATTTTTGACTCGTTAATCTATGTAATACACATATAACCAATACAGGCATATTAGATCTAGAGTAAGATTTTTCTTATTTTGAATACATTATCAGTGTAAAAAAATGATATACCATTAATTTATTATATTTTATTTCGTGCGTTGTCAAAATTAATTAAATTGTATAATAAAATATATGAAATGATAGGATAAAGTGTTTTTTTTAGACAAATGACATGCCAAAATTAATTTTCTGTCCTTTGATTATATGATATGTATTTCACGATTAATGACATTTAATTCAGGGACCATATGGAAAATAAAATTAGTGAAATTTCAAGTGAATGCACCTCTAAAATAGCTAGTGACTGATAAATTAACTCTCAAATAACGACTTTTTTTTGTGCAGCCTAAAATAATGACTTTGGGGTAGGGTGTAATTGGTATCAGCTTAATTTGGCCCCAATAAATAAATTTACATATTATAGTATTAAAATAATATCATTTGATGTTTAAATTATTGTACTGATCATTTATAAATCATATTATTTTAAAATAAAAATTTTCAAAAAACTAAACAGAGATTGATGCTATCGTTATTGATCAAATCCTTATCCATACATATCCTAACATAGTAACATATACAACCAAAAAGTCAAGTTGCTCCTTTATTTATATTTAATTAATCATTGGGTTGTCCTGAATGTCATATTTTCAAAGGGTTTTCATTTAACATTATTTTAGTTTACATAATCAAAACTGTCAACATGATTGTTACACCCTATATCCCTATAAACAAAACGAACAACACTAGGAAATAATTAGACATTTTTTTAATATATTTGTCTATTTTTTTGTAGCATGTTCGTTATAATTAAATTTATTCCATTTGTTATATTACCGTATGGACAAGGTTTGAGAAACACAAATGACAAAAGGAAAAATGACGTGCCATTAGCAAGAAAAAAAACAGAAGAAGAATGACGTGGGAATAATACTTTTTATACAGAAAATTTTATTGGGCCGTATATTAGTCGGTGAAATGCCTCATTCTTCTATGCTTACACAAACAGCCAACTAGTTTTGCCATTATCAATGCAATCAAATAAGTGAATGTGTTGGTGGGCCTTTGGCTAATTAAAAATACTTGCAGACGAAGGTAGTAATCAATATATTGGTGCCAATTAATAACACATTAATTTTACTTGTTTTCTGCAGCCATTCTTTCCAATTTAATATTAACCGAAAAGAAAACTAACAATAAGGGCAGCCATTGAGTTTATCGTTGAATTAACCAAAGGAAGTAGTTGGAGTTGGAGGCCATTTTCTTCTTTCTTTCGGTTCAACTCTCAACGCCACACATAGGGCGTTGGCATGCACAAAAATGAAGAATTGAAAGTCCTATTTCAGGTCGGCACAGTCATGTTATCCAAATTAAGTAAAAAAGGACTTTTTACAGGAAGCTGTACTTGAGCGTATTCTCAAGATGGGCATCAGAAAAAATGTGACTGGTTCATTATAATTTCAAATTTAGAAATAATTTCTTTAGATATGTAAAAATAAAAAATTGTATACAATATTTTTTCACCTTATTTTTGTATAACAAGATACAATATACTTTTTCCTTGTTTTTGTGAAGCGTGAAATTTCTGGATAATGAAATATGTATTTTTTAAGATATATTTTTATTTGATATATGTATTGAATTAATTTAATTATGATTATTTTTTTATTCATATCTAGTTTAACTAATGATCTAATTATAATTAATCAATATAAATTTTAAAAAGACATATTATCTAATGGTAGTTAGTTATCAACAAATCCTTAGCTGTATATTTTGCACACTAAATGAACCTTTTGTTTTCAAGTCAAAATTGTTTGCCAACTTGCCTCTTCCCAGTTTCACAAAGGTATCGTTTACTTTAAAAATCTTAATATAATCAATAGGGAGCTAAGACGTTTCTACACTTAAACTCTCAGGTGTACTAAAAAATGGCAGGCGATTTGGATTGCTACCCTCTTTAGGTCGGTAAGACTCATTCATATTTCATAGTGTTCAATTTCTTAATAACAAGTGTACATTTGATATAATTGCATCTGGTACACTTGGTTATCCAATAATAGAATTAAAATCATTCATAAACTTTTCACAATTTTATTATTTTTCTAAAAAAGAGTTAGTTCTGGATAATATTATTAAATTTACAGTTAAATAATTAGTAGTTTATTTTTTTCATTTTATTTTTTTCTTTCTAAAGTTCACTTTCAGCAAAAGTACAGATAGAGAACAAAGTTAGTCCATCATTCATGCGTTAAGCTTAGACGATATGTAAAGTATTCCATTAAAACTTAAGATTTTAGGTGAATTCATCCCTAAAACTATACATAAGCTTATGTGGGCAATTTTTAATGTCTATATCTAACTTTCCCCATTAGGAATTTGACGGTATTTATGATGGAAGTTCACTCTACGTTTTTCTGGTTGGTTCACCTGGTCACCAATTTTAGCTTGCTAGGTTTTGATTGGGGCAGTGTTATGGGGATGAAGATATTTTATTTTTTTTTTTGTAGGGAGAGAGGCTTCTGTCCAACAATTTGACGAGGGAGCATTTTATTGTACAGATAAGGACAAGGAGGTCCCAATTGGATGGATTGGGTGGAAGTGGGACATATTATTTATATCATAACGTGTAGACGTTATGTTTCATATTTATCCTTGTTTCTAGCCACCCCCTACCCTAACAAAAAAAAAAAAAAGATGTTATTAATAGATTTCCCTTTTCCATGGCATCAAGCCTACAACCTAAATAGGAGTAACTCGTTCAACTGGAACATAATCGACAAAACTCATGTTTAGTTGTGAAATACATAGTTAGAATTTAGAAAACAGAAATATAACTTTTTGAGTTATCTGTAATTCTGTACTAATATTTTCAAACTAAAACCAAAAGTTAGTTTAGAAAGAATTAACTTCAGGGAACAAATTATGGTAATATATTGAACTAGACGAGTAAACATAAACTTATCATCAATATATTAGGATCGGATTCTGTAAATTATGATTTTCTATACCCGAATTAGACAAAGAAGCCATAAGCATGTAATTATGTAAATCATAATGTGGAAGCCGCAAAACAGAGAATCGTGAAAGTCATGATTGTCCATATCCTGATTAAATAAATCCATAAGCGTCAAGAACTTCTTTGAGTAGAATTGATGAATTTGGTTTTTCGCTTTCTTCCTTCTCACTCTCTTTCACACACATAAAAATGGAAGATTTCTAAGAGCGTGACTACTGAGTAGAAAAACTTAAACGTGTGTTTTAAGGGAGAGAACCAATAATACGTTCCTAAACTATTAGAACCAGTTGATGAAATCAATTTAATTTAAATATTTTTTTTAGTCCTTAAACTATTTATAATTTTTATTTTAGTCCTTGAAGATTTTTTTATCTGTTTTTAATCCTTCACTTTTTTTTATCATTCTTAATTTTAATTCCTTGAAAAGATTAAAAGTAAAGACTGAAAAAAAAATTCAGAAACTAAAAGTAAGAATAAAAAAAATTTAAGACCAAACATAGAAAAAAGAGTTTCAGAGACTAAATATAAAAAATTTAAGCACTAAAAAGATAATTTATCCCAAATTTTAAACAGTTTTAACAACAACAAATACCCCAATCTTATTATTTTAGGTCACTGAAGGAAACTTACAAAACCATAACCTTCCAACAAAGGATTGTGTTACTTGTGAAAGGCCAGACTTATTTCAATTTTCTCTTTTAATTTCTGTATCTTCTTAGTCCGACGCTTTTGTTTTTGGTCCACAGATGTTTTTGTTTTTGGTCATTATCCGCATCTCTTTTAATTCATTTATGAAGTCGATTTCGTTAGTGGTTATCAGGCCCAATAAACAAAACTATTATTTGGGTAGGCTTCTAGAATTATGATAGGGAGTTGATATTGATACCCCTTTTCTATTGTTCGCACCAACTTGTTTGTTTTTTTGTATTTTTATTATTATATATTAAGAATATTATTATTGTTTAAAAGGTATTATTTTTTATTATTTAATAAAAAATATTTAACATTTGGTTGACTGCAATGGTTAGAGGTTACTCTACAATAAATAGAAGACAAAGAATACAAAATTTCTTCTATTTTTCAATAATTTTATTGTTTTTAACAAAATTGTATCAGAGTTTAGGTTCTGAAAATTGAGAGAAACATTTAGTGAATTAAGAGGTGAAAAAAAATTACTTGAACTTGATTAATTCCCTCTTCTTATCGATGATTATTATGATAATTGGTGTACTCACATAAAAGTGTTGTTAGGTTTATAAAATGCTTGGAAAGTTGTAGAGAGTATGAGATTTTTTTTCTTTCTTTCAACATCTCATTTTTTTAACCACTAATTACGAGTCCTATCCTATTTAGCTTCTTCAAATACGGAGTAGTTAAATTTAGTTTAAATGAGTTTATAGATATTGTACTATTGCCAAAATTCAAAACACCAGATATACTCCACTAATGTCGAAGAGTTTTCTTAAATAAAAAAAAGGTACTGTTCAAGTATTTTAATATTGCTTTGTGATCTCAGGTTTGCCAATCTTGTTTCACTTACCCCTTTGCACTTATTAGTGTACGTTCATAAGATTCTTAAGCAGATGATTAAAAAATCATAAGCAAAAGCGTTCAAATAGAACAATTTCAGTTTCACAACATAAAAAACACACTACATCGTAGGGCAATTTCAAACATAATAAAGAGCAATAAACTTGCTGGTTCTTGGGAGTGCAGGAAGCAATATGGAGTTGCAAGAAATTCCACTCTTAGATCCAAATGGAAAGTGGATAGCGGGTTTAACTTTGGACATATGGTCCATCAACAAGAAAGAAGGCCCACAAATACATTTTATCCAAATAATTTGTACTATTCACAATTGAAGGATTAAAGTTTTTTTTTTGTGACAAAAGGATTAAAGTTTTTATGTATTATCTGTATTTTTATCTCATAAAGACATTAAATGGTTGAATAGCTTTTGAAGCAGCACGGATAAAAAAGAAAATCAATTGTAGGAATAATATCCACATAAATAACTCAGTGGGAACAATATTCATATTTTAGATTTTTTTAATTACATTTCAAATTATGAAAGTATTTTATAACTATACATTTAGAAAAATCAAAATTTTGGTGGAGGCAGTTCCGCAGTTGGGCCTAAATTGAATCCATCCCTGTTCTGAAGTTATCATACTATTACATACCATTCAATCAAGTTGAGTATAAGTATAGCCTGCACTTAGCAAGTTTACCCAAAACTATTATTTTCCATATAATTAAAAACTAATATTTGATGACTCCATCTCACGTACTAACCATATTAATTTAGTCAAATATTAATATTCACGTTTTGCTTTTAAAAAAACATAACCAAAAAAGAAATATAATGCATTATATATAAAAAGGCATTAGGCATTAGCACAATATCATGTATACTAAAAAGGCTTAAATGCTGTGAAAAAATCCTATTTTTTTAAATGACTAGGTAAGAATGTAAATATTTATGATTCAAAATTAAATTTTAAAGAAATAAGAAAGTTTATAATACTAAGATAGGAAAAGTCTAATTAAGCCAAACATAAAATAGAAAGTTTGACCAAAGGGAAAAGAATTATCAATCGGACTGAGGGTTTGGAAAAGTGAATTTGGTAGTTCAGTTCTTTCTTTTTTATATTGAGGCATTCACATGAATAAAGTTACCTACCATATACTTGCTTACATACACAGGTAGTTTAGTTCTTTCGTTTTTGAACTGTGAGGAATTCACATGAATAAAGTTACCAACCATATATTTGCTTACATACACAAAGACATTAAAAAAAAAAAAGACACGTGGCACATACCGTTATACTAGCATCCAAGTGTGAAATTTACATACACAAAGACATTAAAAGACAATACACATGGCACATACCGTTATGCTCGCATCCACAGGTGTGAATTGATTGAATTCCTTAAAAATACCTTTTCAATTATACAGAAAATTCACCCCTAGCATATTTCTCACGCGCCTTGATTATAAAATAAATTTTCCTTACATTCTATTCAGCCGTTTGAATTTGTTTACAAACAAAATAATTTTTTTAATCCTAAACACTCATGATGTAATAAAAAAAAAATAGAAAACATTAATGAGATATTTAAAATAAGTAGTGAAGACAAAATGCACTAGCCAACAATACTATTACTACCAAGACCCTACGAAAACGACCCCGTAAATCATAACACACCCACAACACTAGACACAGCATATATAAAGAGAAACAAAGGTAAGCACAGGGAGAGAGAGGGAAATGAAGAAAGGCAACGTTCAAAAGAACATAGGGTTTTTGACACTATGCATTGCTTTACTCTCTCTCATCACAATCTTCACTATTCCCTTTTGTGAGTCCTTCAACTACGGCCAAGCCCTGTCCCAGAGCCTCCTCTATTTTGAGTCACAACGTTCAGGTCGCTTACCCTACAATCAAAGGGTCACTTGGCGTCACCATTCTGCCCTCACTGATGGCCTAGAACAAGGGGTAAACACATTACTTCATAGTATATATTAACATACAAACCTTAAACTATGTTGTTTTCATTTTGTTCTTTTCATTCATTCTAATATTATGGCTATTGTTTTTGGGCACGTAGGTGGACTTGGTGGGAGGGTACTATGATGCAGGGGACAATGTCAAATTTGGGCTACCAATGGCTTTCACCATAACACTCCTCTCGTGGGGTGCCATAGAATACGGCGAACAAATCGCCGCTGCCGGCGAGTATGCTCACGCTCTGGAGGCCATCAAGTGGGGAACCGATTATTTCATCAAGGCACACACACAACCAAATGTTCTTTGGGTTCAGGTATTTTAATTCTCTTCATATACAATTCCACTGAATATTTTTTATATTTTATTTTGTATTTTGAAAATTGACTATCCCACGCGCCGCCGTCGAAAATGGGAGGAATGAATACTTCTTCCAAACTAACCGGAGGAATAGATTTAAATGTCGGAACAGTCAACGGATTCGTCCTGAATTTCCTGCCATCTCGCCGTGACTGCCGCGTGTTATCACTCGCAGCTGGGCATGAACATGGAATTTTATATACTATTGATTAAAAATTATACGATAAATTAGAGTATCTAAAAGGAAAATTATTATGCAATCCAATCATATAATTTCAATTAATCATTGGATATGTCAATAATTTTTTCTAATAAATTTAAAAACGTAACTATTTATACGTATTACATAAAGATAAAGATTAGTCGACATCCAACATCAATAGAAAAAACATAAAGATTAGTCGAGATTACAATATCTTAAATCATATAGTAATAATTATTTTAAATATATTAATTAGAATTCTTAAAAAGAATATTAATTTAGAAATTGTGTTGCTAAATGCCAATAATATAACTTAAAAATGCATTTTTAACACTGCTGTACGTTATAGATTTCACTAGTTTAGAATTCAGACTTGCAACAATGAGAACAACATATTTAGCAAAAGATACAGAAAGTTCACTGAATAAAAAATAAAAAAGAAGTGTGCATGTTAAATTCCTTTATGAAACTTGTTATATGTGTATATAAATTTAGTCTTATTATGAGAGAAAATGTTCAGATGGGTGACGGCGACACTGATCACTACTGTTGGCAGCGGCCGGAGGACATGACGACGTCACGGCAAGCTTACAAGGTTGACTCGAACAACCCCGGCTCGGATGTCGCCGGCGAGACTGCGGCAGCGTTGGCAGCGGCGTCCATTTTGTTTAGGAGAACAAATCCACATTACTCTCAACTACTTTTGCATCATGCACAACAGGTATATATACTATAATTTTTATTGACATTTCATGGTTAGATTAATTAATTTAATTAGAATTAATTTCAATTGGTCCTGGGAGAGATTATAAAATAAAAGGGATGTGGTGTTGTGTTATTGTAGTTGTTTGAGTTTGGTGACAAGTACAAGGGCAAGTATGATGAGAGTGTTGGAGTGGCTAAAGGGTATTATGCTTCGGTTAGTGGCTACATGGATGAGTTGCTGTGGGCAGCAGTTTGGCTATATAGGGCCACCCAAAAGGAGGAATATTTAACCTATTTTTTGGAGAAGGCTTATGACTTTGGTGGGACCACTTGGGCCATGACTAATTCAGTTGGGATGTTAAGTACGTTGGTGTTCAAGCCATTGCTTCCATGGTAATAATTCCCTCACACACACTTCCCTTCTCCTTTTTTTCTTTCTTTTCCTTTATTGTAAATTGTAATTTGTAATATCTCGTTGATCATTCTTTTACCTTTTTAAAATGTCAAAAAGGTACATTAGAAGTGACGAGTACTATACTGACTTTCAAAAGAAAAAAAAAAAGGGCACCATGGTTTATTTCTTTTTATATTTCTTCATTGGGTCTAGCATAGCTCCGTTCAATTTACATTGAGAGTAAATTCTCACCAGATATATATATTAAATGTAAAAAGTTATAATTGACTAATTAAAACCAATTTAAACAAGTATCTGAATTTTATTTCATGGTTTATAATCAATTACAGCGTGATTTAAAACATACGAGGTGAATTTATTGGCTTCACTTTTCACGTCTAGAACATGAGTTTCTTACTTGGATCTGAACGAGTTGTCAAACACGCTCGTTTGCTTACGGACATTTTTTCCTTTGAACAGTTTCTTATGGAAGAAAAGAAGCACAAGAAACACGAAGTCATACTCAAACAGTATCGTTCAAAAGCCGAGCACTACCTATGCGCGTGTCTCAACCTCAACAATGTTACTAATGTGGAGCGCACCCCAGGAGGTTTACTATACATCCGCCAATGGAACAACATGCAATACGTAGCAACGGCATCGTTTCTTCTCACGGTGTATTCTGATCATCTCCTAGCCACAGATCAGACGCTGCATTGTCAGAAAAGAGAGGTGGGTCCCCATGAAACGTTGGCCTTTGCAAAATCACAAGTTGATTATATTTTGGGCACTAATCCAATGGCTATGAGCTACTTGGTAGGATACGGTCCAAAATTCCCGCAGAAGGTGCACCATAGGGGCGCATCCATTGAATCATATGGGGAAAATAAGGGTTTTATTGGGTGCACTCAGGGCTACGACAACTGGTATGGGCGCGTTGAACCCAATCCAAATGTACTCATTGGAGCACTCGTTGGTGGGCCTGATATCAAAGACCAATTTAAAGATGAGAGACGAAATTAAATTCAAATAGAGGCATGCACCTACAATACGGCAGCACTAGTAGGAGTTTTTGCTAGATTGCATCAATCACACGCACATGGTGATGTTCATTACAATGAAACCCCTTTAGTAGCTTCTAGCTAATTGGGGTTATACGTTATAGAGATAAATTTTGGTGGCAAAGAATATTTCTTACCAGTGCTTACTTTTGTACTGCCATTGTAATTGTAATTTGAGTATAGTATATAGTAAGATACAAACTATACAACCAATGTTGACGCAAAAATGCGTCTAGAGACATTAGGTGGAATAGCAAATTGTACCACGTATACTTAGTCTAGCAATTGGAAAGAGTTGCATTAGGAGTTAAAGTAGAAGGTTCTGTTCTTTTGGGTTAGTAGTTAAAGACTTGCATTAATAGTTAAAAGACTTGGACAATTTAGCATGTACTTTTATTTTTGGTCATATTTACGACTTTATTTCAAAGCATAGAATTTTCAATTTATCAGAAATGGAAAAATAATCATTAAATAAAAAAAACGTGAAAATTTAGTGAGGTTTAACGTCAAAAAGGACAATTGAGAGAAAAGTTTTGAATTTGATAGATTGGCAACCTAATAGTAATAGTTGCAGCTACCGACACAAAAGAGGCAAGTGTCATTTGTAAAACTTTTGGAGCATGTAGGAAGGGAGATAGAATGTCCCACTAATCTGACAAGACTATATATGATTTAAAAAATTCACGGGATTCTTGGGTTTTTCTTTTTCTTTCTTCATAACTCTGCTTGCTTGGCATCTATCTGATTTTCCATTCTTCTTCTTCCCCTTTAATTAGGGTTGAAACGAACGGCATGAACTAAAAGGCCAAAAGCACTTTTCCTTGTAACCGAATTTTCAGGGAAATGGTCTCGCATGAGGCACATGGAAAAGCCATCCAAAACGAAAATCAAGCAGGATTTAGTGCCACGATGTTTTTTAATTTGCCTTTTTTGAGACCTTAAAATTCAAGTATTGGTCACAATCACAAGGTTCAAAATGTGGAAACCCATCACGAGAGACCATGTTCCCATTTAATAGCACTACACTTCTTTTTCTTCATTCCTGCTTGATCGACGCGCACTTTTAGTGCGTGGAACTGTCAACACAGTTGATACCTTTTCACTTTAGGACATTTTAAGGAAGTGTATAAGTGTCATTTTCCATGAAGCACAATTAATACCAGATTTCCAACAAGAATGTTTGAGTGTCGTAAAAGGAATAGTGCAGAAGCGAATAATGTCACCTTGCAGCAAGGGCCAACGGGACTTATAATTGGGATAATTTAATGAACAACAGTAATTAATTCTGCAAGAAAATCATGAAACTATAATGGCAATTCGTGTTGACTCAGGGCACTCACGATTTATATGGGGAGTTTTAAAGATTCTGGAAATTTCATCAAAACCTAATTAACTCAAGTGGCATGGGTGAAATATAAATTAGAAAGTAATTCCAGCGGAAGAAAATTTATCAAATGTTGATTTTTTTTTGCTAAGAATACTCTTTGAAACTAGTAATTTAATAAAAAAAAATATTTTTGAAGTAAAGTTGAAATCAATATAGGATTTTACCTAATAATAAAAAAGGCATAGGGTAGCACTTCTCGGTATCAAATGCATCAAATTAACACTACTAGAAAGCTAAAAGCTTGAAAGGTAGAACGGGGGAATAAAAAAGAAGTAATACTTGGTAACTGAAAATTTTAAGAGGGTGAACTTTGGCCATTTAGTTCCATCTACTAATTTTTGCAAGTGGTTCATACACATTTATTTTTCTTGAAAAAAACATTAGCAATAATTTTTTAAAAAAACTTCTATATATGTTTTTTGTTTGGGGGGAGAAGTTAAAATAAAGCCAGGAAACTCAACCAAACAAGAGTCCTGACTAGCCATTTTTCTAATACATCCAGTCTGCACAGTGTAATACCAATTTTGTCCTTTTCGTAATTCGTAAGGTTCATACAGATTGACAATTCGTAAGAACCTTACGAATCCGTAAGAGCCTTACGGATTCGTAATCCGTAAAGCACTTACAGATTCGCAATCTGTAAGAGTAAATCTGTAAGGTTCTTACGAATTCACGATCTGTAAGAGCCTTACGGATTCACGATTTGTAAGAGTAAATCCGCAATCCGTAAAGCACTTACGGTTTATAAAAAAAATTATTAGATAAAATTATGGTTTAACCATAAAATATATGCATTTTTTAGAACAATAAATTTAAAATAATGTCATGGTTTGATTAAAAAATGTAAGGTTCATATATAAAGTTAATATATATTAAATCTTACATTTTTTTATCTAATAATGCATATTTTAAACCATGTTTTTTATTTTAAATTTATTTTATAAAATATGCATTATTAGATAAAAAAAATATATTAGGTTCATATATATTAAAAAATGTAAGGTTCATATATCTTAAAAAATTTAATTTTATAAAATCATAAGTTCATATTCTTCAGAAATTTATATATGTTAAAAAATATATTATTAGATAAAAATTAATTATTATAAAATTATTATGTAAATTTATGTGTATTAAATATGTATTTAAAGTTGTAATGTTATATATAACAATATTAATTAGCTTTTAACATGAATGGTCTGGTAGCTCAGTTGGTTAAAGTAATTTTAACTCTTACAGATTGTGAATCTGTAAGAGTATTACGGATTGCGGATTTACTCTTACGGATTATGAATCCGTAAGACTCTTACGGATTGTCAATTCATATGAACTTTATGAATTACGAAAAGGATAAAATCGATATTACACTGTACATGTTGGGTGTATTAGAAAAATGGCTGATGTAGGAAGCAAGACTCACCAAACAAATGTCTTCATCATGAAGGCCCAAGTTTCACCAAAAACTCATGAAGGCCCAAGCGCAATGAGTATACAAGATCTCCCATTTTTTAAGAAATCCCAATCTACTCCTTCTATTTCTTCCTCTCTTTTCTTTTGCAGTCATAGGCCGTTCCCGTTCTTGTCTTCTTCCCATAGCGCAAGTGCATACCCATTTTTCAGTTCTTCTCTTTTTCTCCAACTCTTCTTTTCGCAACTATCAAAGGTACAAAGCAAGTCTAACTCGACGTTGCAAAAACCTCTCTCCTTCTCCAACTCTCCACTCCGTAGGTATGTTTTAACACATTCACATTGTGGACCTGTTTTTGAAATAGGCTTTCCGTAAGAGAAAAAAATTACTTATGAAAATATCATTCTGGAAGGAAAAGTCTTATGGAACATCTTTTCCATAAGCAAAAGTAGTACTATCCGAAACGATCATTATGGAAGGTACCAGATGTACTTCTAGAAAGACTATAGTTCGTAGAAATGTTCAATGAATTCTTCTTACTCTTTACTCTTTATTGATGAGGAGGAGAATCAACTGCACCATTTTTGTTTACTCGTGTTATTTCATCTTATTCATGCCAAAACATGTAATGCTACAACTTATACTTGTTAAATTTCATAAGCTCTATTTTTTTTTCTAAATTATATAGGATTTTCTTTTCACCTAATTAACTTTCATTGCAGGCATGTTTCTCGATAGTTTTTCTTCTTTCTAGTTACTTCATCCTTTGTCAAAAGACATGCACCTTAACGTTATTGTGGATAATTAATCACAAGATTAAAATTTTCATTTTATTTCTTTGGTACCTACCAGACTCTCTTGTGGCCCCATATATTATTGTCTTGTACACAACACAAGGAGTCAAGTTAATTTTATATTTTTATTTCATTATATTTCCACACCTAACAAACTGGTGGCTTCTTTTATCTCACATTCTACAAAGAATAGGAACAAGGCTAAGTAGGTAACTCTTCAGTAAAAGTGTAAAACCCTTCTTTCTTTCTGTCACAGTTTAACCCATATGGAGTGTATGAATCTCTGTGCAGATTTCATTTTTTTTTTTTTTTATAAAAAACAGAATAAAATGAGAATAAATGGATATGGTTTTCATTGTCTCTTTGAATTTGAGTAGCCAGGCCTGACTTTTGGCCCACTACTTTAATTTTGGTGGTGCCATAAGCAGAATCGAGGGGAACTGCCATGACATGGCAGGAGCCAGGTCGCCAAAGCTCAGGATATCTGTTCATCCAATGCTGGAAAGATTTTATTATCATAATTATTAATTTTAGCTTTTAACAATTTATTTGAATAAGTATCAATAATACTTTTAACCCAAACTAATTAGGATACCCAAACTAATTAGGATTGGTGTAATAATTTATTTAGATGTGAGAGTAAAATAAATAAATAAAAAGGATAAGATCAGATCAAAATTAACATATTTATTAGGATAAGATCAGAATTAACATATCTGCAATTCCGATATTATCCTATTAATAGCCAATAGATAAAGGTATCAATATTAAAATTACTATTAACATAGAATTTAAATTTGATACACTATTTTTATATATAAAAAAAGGGAATAACAAGATATACATGTAAGTGCCAAAATAATGCATATTGCTAGTAGGTCGAGTTGTATCTCATTCCAATCAATTTTAAAGTGGACGATACCTCCTATTCCCAATCACGAAAAGGAGTTGGGACAAAAACATAGACTCAATGGAGGGACCCCTCAAGCCGTTTCTTTCACTAGAAGGACACATCTTACCTCACGAATATATAGCACCGTAAAGGGAAAAAAGAAGCGTTTAAATGGCCACAAATTTTACTAATTTTTTACACCAAATGAAAAGCTAATCACATTAGACAAAGAATTGCTGATTCTGTACTGCTGTGATACAACACGTAAGACATACACCAAGTTAGTGATGATGTAAAGAATAAACTCCCAAGACTCTACTGAACATCCTTTCTTTTTTGCAATTGTTACTGGTGTCTTAAAACAGGAAAAAAAAAACGTTTACTACTTTGAAGAGAATTTATTTAATACCTTTTTAAAGTAATTAAAATATTTAATACTATGAAATATTAATATTTTTATTGATATATTGAAGATACTTGGTAATGGTTTTCTTTCTTTTCTAACATACCTATTTAAAATTTAATACTATCTGTTCCCCCGCTATTATTTAAGGTTATAATACACAAATAATAATTGTATTCGTGCACTCACTTTTTCTTTTATATCCTTTTTATCAAATTTATTTTCTTATTTTTCTTTTCCCTTCACTCATACACATCCAAACAGAGAGTACGTTTATCGAATCCATACACAAATTTAAAATAAAGAGTCTTGTCATTTATACTAAAATTATCTGTATTTTTTAAATATATTTTTTCTTTTTTCACTATTATATTTAATATAAAATTATTTTTGTTTCTCTGTTAATAAGGTATAATTAAAAAAATTGAAATTAATATTATCTTTAAATTTTAATCTGACAGATAAATAAAAATATTTTTCCAAGTGTCAAATAAAAGATAAACAGAGATGGTAAATTTTTTAGTAGAAACAACCGAGCAATTAACCACATTGGATTTCAAATTTTCAACATACTCAATCAACCAACCAATCTGCTAAAATATAGACGGAGTTTAATACCCCAAACCCAGGATTTCAAATAGTAGTTACATATACATGAGGCAAGAATGATTAATAATTAATAAAAAACCGAAGCCGGCAAATTGTTTAGTTTCTTCTGCTGCTGCAGAAACGCTTACAAGTTACAAGGGAGCTCTAGGAAAATAACACAATAATCTTATTATTCTAGCTGCATATACTATATTATATATTATTACTATTATTATATAGATAGAATAGAGATCTCATAGTTGAGAAAGTAGGTTTCTAAATTGTAATTTGGCAATTGATGCTATTTGTAGCTGTTCTTGACAGATTGAACCTTAGTACCCTCTTTTTCTGCACCATCATATGACTTTTCAACATTCTGATTTGCCGCCTCTTCCTTGGTTTCCTTGGCCTTTTCCTCTGCAACTCTTTGGAACTCTTCAGCTGTGGAAGGTGCCCTCTCTTCCATCAAACGGCTACGGTTTCCAGTTCCATTGCTCGCTTGCCCATAATTCTGATACATTCAATAACCCAAAAAATAATACACTACTTTCTGGTCACTGTAACATTTGTCAACACATAATAGAATCAATAGATTTTCATTTTTAGCAAAACCCCCCTGAGTGTATGTTTGGATTTTATTTTATTAGAGAGTTCAAATATGCTTTTACACTTAAATTAACAAATTCTCCCCTTTTCATTTTATGTACTGGAATTCACAAAAATACTTTTCCAACTTTAATCTAAACATAGCCTTTTCTGGGTTTTAATCCATTTCTCAAGTCTGGATTTCCACTTTCAAGAACTGGATTATGCAGAAAAATGAAAACCTTCCATTAAAGACACGAATTCTTCTTTGTCAAGCACATCCAAAAGTTGATTACAACTTATTTCCAGCAAAAGGCAAAATGAATATGAAAATGATTAAAATTCCACTTTTTATTTGTCTAATTTTATTTTCTATGGGGGGGGGGGGGGCATTCATACAAAAGAATAAAAGTTTCCACAGCAAGTATCTAATGTAAATTAGTAACTCTACAGCAGAGAAGCAAAATGAAGTAGAATAATTTGGTACATGAGTGAAAAAAAAAGGGAAAAAGAAAAGAAAAGAAGAGAGATTTAAAAAGGAAATAAAAATAAAAAGGATACCTTAATGGTGTTGTTAAAGAATGGCCTACTACTGCTAGACTTTACCAAGGAGGATCTTGAAGTGGTATGTAGAAGAGATTGGAACTGACCACCAACCATGGTTCTTCAATTTCTCTCTCTATCTGCAAGAAATGTTTGTTTGATGGATAGAGACTAGTTAATATAATTTGGGTTGAGACTGTTAAAGCAAAGCACTGTGGTGGTGTCTCATCTCATGTCTGTTTAAATAAAAACAAAAAGGACAACATTGCACCTGAACTCAATCCAGATATCCATGCACTGCCCTTTATTAATTAATGACGTAATGCTAATCCAATGAATCTGCCTAGTCTATTCGACTTAGTAATGACTTGTACCAAAAGAAAAATCTCCATCAATGACTAAACTGAATTACACTTGTCACAAAATAATTAAATTATAATTTCACTTTAATGATTAACGTTAACATTTAATATCAATCCCTATATTAAAATAAGAAAAATGTTAATAATATATTTTTTTAAACATATTTTTATAATTAATTAAAATTTATTAAAAATCATAAATTTTCTTATTAATTCTCACTCGATATTTATTAATTTTTTTATCTCTTAAATTTATATTTTTAATAAACTTTAACGTATGAAATAAAATAATATTTCACATCTAACAGGTAATAAGTGTAAGTTTTCAAACTCATCTTTTTATGACATACCTCTATAATAATTTTTTATAGTGTATGTTGACAAGAATAATTTCATAATTCAAAACTACATGTTCAATTTTTTATTATCAATATATCTGAATAATATTTTTTATCCAAACTAATTTATTTTATTTAAAACAAAATTAACTTTGAAAGTTAAAATTAATGTATATGTGATCATAATTATAATCTTTAATTTAGTCTTACTTTTCTCATTTTCTCAATTAGGGGCTTTCTTACTTTCTCTATTCTCTATTCTCTCCTTGGGAAATGTATTCACACTCCTTCTATGTAATTGTTGGGAAAAAAACACGGTAACATTTTTATTTTTTAATGAATTGATTTAAAAAATGAATTGGTTGAATCATATTAATTAGTGGGGCATTTAATATAAAGTAAGTTTTAAATACACATTTATTTATTATTAGGTATTGAGAGAGAGATAACCGGTTTCAATGGTGTCATTAATGAGTATTTATGAATTTGAATTTTTTTAAATAAAATATCATATCAGAAAATAAAATAAAATAAATGTATTTTTTAACCATATTATTCATGTTAAATGTTCATCGACTTTATCCTTAAGGATTTTGAGTCTTTGTTAGTTTTAAAATCTTATTAGTAATAAGTTTGATAGTTTTAATAAATTATTAATGTGCAATTATTATTAATGTCTTGAATAATAATGAAAAGGTTATATAATTGAGTTTCTCCAACTATTCAATTTTATTAGAATTTGAGTCTGGCGACTTATACCACTAAGCCATTCCAACTCTGATAACAACAAATTAAATTAATTAAGGAGTTATATATATATATATATGTATATATATATATATATATGAGAATTTACACTTAAATCACAGTAACATATAATTTACGTAAAACTACATTATCATTTAAATTATGGGGGTAAAAATATTTTCAATTTATTTTAGTCATAATTAATATAAATAAAAATTTAATTTATTGAATATGTTATGAGATGAATATCTGTTTTAGTTAATGAAAATTTATGAAAGCGTAAGCGTCATACATGATTTATTATAAAATTTAACATTTTTTTTATAAATTTGGCAAGACGCTTTTTCATTAAGTATTTAAATTATTTATGCATTTAAAAAGTATTATTATTATAATTATAATTTATATTTTTTTAATCTAATGAAAAAATTTATTTTTGAATCAAAATCTTGGATGAAAATTTATTAAATTAAGGGAATTTATACTTAAATCATGGGAATGAAATTTTTTCTTAAAGCTACATTAACATTTAAATTATTAGAGTGAAATCATTATTTTTAATTTAACAAAAGAAGATTTTTCTTGCTTATAACATGATAATACTTGCTAAAAAAACATGACACTACTTAACTAATTTA
>PYAF01005960.1:1509525-1519903 GCA_007407185.1 Glycine tomentella
AAAATATTAAAGATGTAATAATTAAAATATTTATTGATTTGATTCTCATATCATACATATTCCAATATATAAAATAGTATTATTTTTTATTCAGAGAGAGTAGTTATTATAAAAGTAAAAGAAATGTTAATATCAAAATAAAAAATATAATTTTATTCACGCCTTTATTAATCATTTTAGCATAAAAAATATTTTTTATAACACCCTAACATAATAATGAAGTTTTTTTTTGAATGAAATGTTAATTAAGTTAAAACAACTTTTTAATAACCATATCAAAACATCAGGTAGACATTATCACATAATTAATACTAGTTTTTTCTCATATGAATATCAATTGGAAGCAAGCACAGTTATTTTCTTGAAAGAAAAACAGTAATGTTGGACTAGAAAACCCTGGTTTAGTTTGGTGTTGGGCTTTGAAGCTAAAATCAACAACACAGAGCAGAGGATAGACAGTTTGTTCGTTGCGTTGCCATGTCGGCCTCGGAGATTGTTCAGGAACTGGATTCGCTGAAGCACCAAAAGACCAAAATTGAGCAGAAAATCTCTGCGCTTGAAGCTCAACTCAGAGAGATTAATCTCCAAAACGACGCCGCACCACCCAACGGATTGACTCAGGACATGATTCACAGATACAGTCGCCACCTTGTGCTTCCTTCCTTTGGTGTTCAAGGTCTTCTTCTCTTCAACACTTAATTATCATTCATGCTACATAAACCTATTTAAGTTTAAATTTACTATGAAGGAAGATTCATATTCATTGCACGTGTGTTTAAGTATTAACTGTATTCTTTTCAGTGGGAAAAATACACATTAGACAAGTAGCCCTTATCTGCAAATTTATTTTGTTTTTTGTCTTAATTTTCCCACCTTCTTGTGTTTGTGGGGTGCAGGGCAGGTAAATCTGTTGAAGTCTTCAATTTTAGTTGTGGGAGCTGGAGGATTGGGTGCTCCTGCATTGTTATACTTTGCAGCTTCTGGTGTTGGTAATATAGACCCTTTCTAAGGCTTCGTTTGGATAAACTTTTACATAAACACTTTTAAGTGAATAAATAATAAAGTACAATGAATTCACTTTCTCTCATAAGTTAAAATCAGCTTTAGGTGAGGTTACAGGAAAGAGTTTCTGTGAAAGATAAGTGCTAAGTTGATTTTAACTTAGGGAAGATACTTAAGTTATTTTACTTTCGTATTTTCTTCTCCTGCCAAATAGGACCTTAGTCTATTTGCTTCTTGAAGCTTACATTTTAAAAACTATACTCAGGGCGCTTGGGTGTTATTGATCATGACGTGGTTGAGCTGAATAATATGCATAGACAGGTATTGTATTTTCTGTTTTACCTTCCCACCCTCTTTTGGCATAGCAGGTGCAGCGTGTATTTTGTGTATTGTTCATGTGTTTGTGTCTGGCATCAGCCTTTGGGTGTTTCAATCTTTGCAAGTACAATTGTTGACGTGTGCCTTGCTTCTGTGTTTGTGTTGATTTACTGATTTATTATTATTATTAACTTCACTATTGTTATTAATTTGGACAAGTTTGTGCTTTATTTCAGGTTATCCACACGGAAGCATATGTTGGTAAGCCAAAAGTGAAATCTGCTGCTGCTGCTTGTCGCTCGTATGTTGCTCTCTCACCTACTATTCATCACATCAATTTCTGTGGACAAACTGAAAATAATCCCCCATGAGAAATTTTCTTTTGAAATCTTTGTAATATTGTACCATCATTGTTCTTGGAACTAAGATATTTTGAATATTAGGATCAACTCCACTATTCAAGTTGTGGAACATGAAGAAGCTCTGCGGACTTCCAACGCTTTGGAAATTCTCAGCAAGTATAATTTGTATAACAAGATTGATCTTTCTTTTTGCTCGAGGCCTCTTTCTTCTATGCTTACCTTTTTCATTTCAATTTGATTATTACCACTGACTTTTTTTCCCCTTCTCAATTATGTGAATTTGGTAGATATGATATAATAGTAGATGCAACAGATAATGCTCCTACCCGGTACTTGATCAGTGATTGCTGTGTGGTCCTTGGAAAGGTAAATCTTAATGTTTTTGATCTATGAACAGATTATGACCATTTGAATTGATGTCACATGGGCCTTTTCACTTGTTGCTTTAATTTTTTGGTTCCTCCATGAATACACTTTCTAAGTCTGCATTATTTTCAATGTTTTGGTTCATCAATGCATAAGATATCTACATTAATTCAACAAAAAGGAAGTTATGCATGCCCCTGTGTATAATACCTATGAAAAATTTCAGTGTGTATGTGCCATATGAGTTATTATCTCCAAAATCTTTGTGCAATTACTCCCACTAGGCATCAAATTTTTATAAATTTGAAAACTTACAATTATATGGGTTTCTTATATTTCATTCAGTTAAACAATTTTCGTTTTTTATTCTTATATTTGTCTTATTTTTATAGTTATGTACATAATATGGTTTATGGGAAAACTTACTTTTGCAGTTTTTTATATTAATTGTTTTCCTTTGATGCAGCCTCTTGTATCAGGTGCTGCATTGGGATTGGAAGGGCAGGTATATGTCTAAATATTTGTTTTTCTAGCATTTAAGTTAACTAATGCTTCATGGAGCTACAAGTGCTCCCGCGTACTTGATTATATCACATAATTTGACGATTAACTATGGAAACTTATGCTGCAGCTTACTGTCTACAATTACAATGGTGGTCCTTGCTATCGGTGCCTCTTTCCAACTCCACCACCTAAAACAGCATGCCAAAGTTGTGCTGAGGGTGGAGTTCTAGGAGTAGGTAAAATTTCTACTGTTTTTGTGAACTGCATCAGTTTTACTTCTCATTGCTAGTTTGTGCGACATTTACATGAACAATGCCAACCATAAGACTAAAATTCTTTTGATCTCCCGTGTTCATTTCGAAGTTCAGTCATGGACTTGTAGTAATATATACTATATTATTGGTGACAACAAAAAATGAGTCTGATTGTTTGATTCCTTTTGCCAAAGTTGTCTCTATAAACATGGAAGTATCACTATATTTAAGCCGTATTTTTAGCTGAAAAGGAGGTTTTTGTAGATTCACTGGTTCGCAGCTTGGCTTAAAAGTTTGCCTAATCTCATGAATGTTATTATGTTACTATGCCATATTAAGAAGAAAATTTAAAATGGGGAATCAAAGGGTCAAGAGGTTAAATAAGAATGATACGTAATCAGGATGCAAGGCATATTGCAATTTCTTATTGTTTACTGGAGAGTGTACTCTTTAGTAGGCTTATTATATAAAAATTCAATTGGTTTGGATTGTTTAAGTTGTTTTATTTATAATCATCTAGCTAAACTGTGATTACTGGATGCTAGACT
Source organism: Glycine tomentella (assembly GCA_007407185.1). Lineage (NCBI taxonomy): Eukaryota > Viridiplantae > Streptophyta > Magnoliopsida > Fabales > Fabaceae > Glycine > Glycine tomentella. Next base: position 1,512,880 of record PYAF01005960.1, read on the forward strand.
TTTTATCATCCATGTCAATGTTTGTGAATATTTATTGTTCAGCTTGCATTACTTCTCATTAGTACCTTTGTATTTTTTGTTCTGTTTTTCTGACATTTGCTCTGATCATTTTTAGTTCCTGGTATAATTGGCTGTCTCCAAGCTCTTGAGGCTATTAAGATTGCAGCTTCTGTTGGTGAACCACTGTCAGGAAGGATGCTTATCTTGGATGCATTGTCTGGACGGATTCGTATTGTATGTTAAAAACTCCAATGTCTATTAGGATTTTACAAGTGGGGATCAAATAATTGTTTGAATATTTATGATTTCTTATAAATTAGGATTTTATTGCGATAAATTACTTGGATGCAAAGTTAGGGTTTTGTATCCTAGTGGTATTGTAACTATTAGGATAAAGGTTTTCCTAGTTAAGGATACTTCCTTAGAGGAATTGATTGACAATACTATTGACTGATTCTCGTATTCACACTAATTTTTCTGTCACCAATAATAACTGTCATGCAGACTGATCATTTTCTTTATAAATTCTAATAACAAATTGCTTATCATATTTGTAATATACACAGTTCCAAATCATATTTGTAATTATGCAGTCTCAAAGTAAAAAAAATTATATTATGATACCATAGCAAGATCTTATTTATTAGTTACTGATTATACTTTTTTATTGCACAGGTCAAAATTAGAGGAAGGTCTATGCAGTGTGAAGCTTGTGGAGAAAATGCAACATTTACCCAGCAGCAATTCCGAGAATTTGATTATGAGAAGTTCACTCAGACTCCCTTGCGTGTGGTATGGTTTCTTTTATACTTGCCTTTCACCTCCTTTGTATTTAGATGAAATTGTTTCAGGTTTAGTTGTTTATATTTTTCATTTGCACTTTGTATTGGATGAGATTGCTGGAGATGAAATTCCTCCCAAAAGACTACAAATTGTCTCCCAGTATATATTATTATTTTGAGATTTTAAACATCATTAATGCATTCCATTCCATTTATATGCCAGCCTCCTTTGAAGTTAAATCTACTTCCCAGTGAATCAAGAATCAGCAGCAAGGAGTACAGTGAAGTAATTCTTAAGAAGGAACCACACGTGCTGGTTGATGTTAGACCAGCTCACCATTTCAAGATTGTATCTCTGCCAAAGTCTCTGAACATTCCACTCTCAACATTAGAGGCTAGGCTGCCTGAAGTATCATCAGCTTTGAAGAAAGAGGAAGAGGAAGGTGGTGTAGTTTCTGGATCAAGTGCACAGTTGTATGTAGTATGCAGAAGGGGAAATGATTCTCAAAGGGCTGTTCAGTATCTTCACAAAATGGGTTTCACTTCTGCCAAGGATATTGTTGGTGGCCTAGAGTCTTGGGCCCACAATGTGGATCCTAAGTTCCCTACATATTAGCAGACACGTTTTGCTGTGTAGAAATATATTACTTTCATCAAGTTATACTGCTGGCTTGGAATTATTTCTCTATTTTATATTAGTGATGCTGCTTTCATTTTTCCATTTATAACATTCACGTTACTTTTTTTTGTAGTCTAGTGATTTTATTCTTGTTCTTGGATTGTTATCGAAAAATTGTAGCCTATTCATTTTTACTTGTTTCTTTGCATTGGGTACAGAGTTTAAAAACCACAGGTTATTCACGTTGTCACTACAATAATGGTTACTTTCCTTGATCAAATGATGTTTGCTGAGACTAGTATTGGAAAGTATAAAAATACAGTACAAGGTCTTTCTTTTTTGGGTCAGTACAGTACAACAAGGTCTAAAGAAATGTCAAATCAGAGTGGGCCACTTCGGGCCTATTATATTTTGTTAGCTTTATCCAACTCAATGCGAGAGCTGCATATATATATATATATATATATATATATATATATATATATTTTAAATATCCATATAAATCAAATACAAGAAGTTTATAATAATTCAATACACCACACAATTCCTGAGTTAGAACCTTGATAAATTGGGTGGGTTAACTTATTGATTTGTCATTTTAATTAAATTTAATAAATACAAAGAAAGATCACACTTCTCTGGAGGGGAAATCAGGTAGCGGATCGACTTGCTAGTTATGGTTTGACTTTAGATAGACAATGCAAGGTTTTTTATTTTGTTTCGTCTTTTATTTCAAACGTTGTTCTAGCAGATGTATCTTCTTCAACTGTTTTTCCTTTCGGGTTTTAATTTTATCTGGTCTCGGCGCCCCCAGTCATTCATAAAAAAAAGTCTCAAATTTCTACATTTATTTGGTAGGAGAAATAGGAAGATATTTTATGGGTCTCATGTATAAAAACATTTCTCTCCTACGTTGTCAAGAAATAGGAGGGAAATTTTTATTGTATTTGCTCTTTATTAATCTATTAAAATTAAATAATTTTTTACAACATAAAAAATAATAAATTTTGTGTGGAAGAATAAATAATATAATAAAAGTTTAAAGTTTTCAAGTTAAATTTATTTTTAAATTAATGCAATTTATATAATTATTTTATTTTTTCCTTTACTTCTAATCCAAGCGATTTTTTTTATTTTCTATTAAGTTTCTCTTTTACCTCTAATCCAAATCTAATAGTGTCATCCAACCACAAAATACTGTATATAATAAATTTATTAACTTTTATAATAATTATTTTAAAAAATCATACTATCGATTAATTGTTAGTGTAAAAGATTTTACAATAATAATGCATAACTATTAAACTTTATTAAATTTTATAATATAGGTGCTTGCTCAAGAAAAGAAATCTTTCATAAACGTTTGCATGGTTACATTACATTTGTAAAAACAAACAATTCTGCAGGATTTGGTGGGTCTCATAAAATGGGGTTAAGAAAATAAATGATATGTGGGTCATTCAAACGAAGACTACTTTGTTAGTTTGCAGATTGTGCATTTGCCTTCTAGAGTTTCAACTTCTCATTATATGAGTAGAATTAGATGGTGCAAGCAAGGTTGAATCCATAATTTGATGATATGCAGATTGTTCCGTGGGACACATGCAACATGGTCCGGTTTCGTTCTTGTTATGGAAAACAAACTACCAAGGTTATATGGATGTTAGAAACTTCCTCGTTATAATAATTTAGGTTTTTTATATTATTATAACTTAGTGACTGTAGCTTGCACTGAGGTGGAAAAAACTTGCATTTCAAGGAAATTTTACTCAAAGAAAATTTTATTTCTCCCTCTCTCACTATTTGTGACGCCTACAAAAAGAAAAACTGCATTTGGACACACAGTAGATACATGCTAAAATGCAAGGAAAGGAAACAGAAAACAACTGAAATTTTTTGACATTAGATCATCCCATTCACTTTGAAAAGTGAATGCATCCTTACCAACCAAGAAGCAATACCTTTAAGAGAGCCATCCTAATATATAGACCATTCTTTGCCTGCCGAAAGTAAGCAGCTCTTGGATCACTATCAACATCCACCGTGATCTGCATGAAATTAAGGGACCAATTTTAGTTTATTTAATCTTAATGCTTGCATTCGTATCAGGAGTACATGTATCACATGACATGGAAATAATATGGGCTTACCTCGTCAAGTCTTGGAAGAGGGTGCATAACTACAGCATGTTGTTGCATCACATTTAGAACATCTTGATTTACAATATACTTGCCTCTTGCCTCCTCATAAAGTTCAATTTTCTCTCCAAATCTTTCTTTCTGAATGCGAGTTTGATAAACCACATCGCACTTAGAAGCCACTTCCATCAAATCAGCACTTTCTTCCCACTCCACTCCCTTTGATGTCAGATAGTCTTTTATGTCATCCTATGAAAAGAAAAAAAATTCCATAACTCATTGTGTCCTGTAACAACATCTTATCATGTTCATGAAAACGTGACTAGTATTTGCAACAATTACCTTCATTTTAACCACGTTAGGAGAGACAAAATAAATTTTCACATCCTGATACTTGGCTAGTAAGTATGCAAGTGAGCGAACTGTTCTCCCATTAGCAAGGTCTCCCACAAGCCCAACTCTAATTCCGTCCAGTTTCCCTATCTCTCTTTCAATGGTATAAACATCTAGCAGTGCCTGAGCAGTTTGTAAAAGAAAGAGTTTTGAAACACAATAATAACATCATCCATTTACCACTCAAATTATATAATATAATAGAATACATGAGCAATAAATAAAAAGTCACAAAATTCCCAACTAACATGGAATCATCTTGCCAAGCGTAAACAAACTAGTAAACTAGTAAAATATATAAGGTATGTACCTAAAGAATAAAGTATACTAGAAGGAGCTCTCAGATGAAAAAGTCCATGATATGTTGTTACAATTGGCTAGAAAACTGGTGCATTTAGATCTACCCAGGAAGTTACCATCTCAAATCCTTGATGCAAGCATTTCAATAGAAAAATGGAACTGTGCATTTAGATTCATACTTCATTTGGTTTTTGGCTTCTAACCCTTATTTTGTATATCCAGTGCATTTTTGGTTAATTGAAATAAATTTATTTTCCCCAAGAAACAGAAAGGTACAATGGAATTTTCCCCTCTACCCAATCAACTTCTCCTCAGAAATTACATGGAGAAGTTGGCCCTTTCTGTTTCAAATACATGAGATAGCATCAGCAGAATAAGGGGGTTTGTTTTAAAGTTTCTGTGGCAGTAAAATACACAGTAACCTTAAGAATTTTGATTGGGAGTAGCAAGTCTTGGAAACAAACTTGTTAACTGACTTTTCCCCGTGTTTGGAAATATGTTTGGCAGAGAACAAATCAGGTCAAATCAACAAATGATGCAAAAGCTACAAAGTTAGTAACTGCAATTCAGATGTGAAAAACCATGTCCATGAGGACCATGATGCATGACAAGGCACACTATTTATAGTTATGCTTCCACAAAATTGCTCAGCAGCAAAAGCTTATCTATCATAGTTCAATGCTAATTCATGGCTTTAACAAAAAGGTGGCAAATGCCACAAATGAAAATGAAATGGTGCAAGCTCTGCAGTCAAAATGTACTCTATCCATGCAGGCTGTAGCTCAGGGTAATAGACTCAAGATTACTTTGAAATATAAATCATTCTATGATAATATCTATTTGACATTCTCTGTGAAGCATCAGAGTTCTAAACTGTAATTATTGTGGCTAATTCCTCATACCTGTGAGGGATGCTGTCCAGGGCCATCCCCTGCATTGATTACAGGAATGCTAGCAGTTGTTGCTGCTCTTTTGGCAGCACCACTTTCAAAGTGCCTCATCACAATTATATCAGAGTAACCTTCAACCGTTCTTATTGTATCTACAAAAAGTAAAGTTCCATGAAACTCCAATTTTAGATAGAATAACAATGAAATGAACCCACTAAGTACTAACAAAACTTTGAAGGACATACCTTCAAGCGTCTCTCCTTTAGCAGCAGATGAAAACTCCCTTGCATTCTCAGTTGTGAGAACATCCCCTCCCAATCTTTTCATGGCAGACTCAAATGAAAGCCTAGTTCTAGTGGATGGCTCATAAAACAAAGTAGCCATGAGGTAACCCTTTAGCATTTGGCTCCTAGATGACTTGCTTTCAATGCTCTCCATGCTCCTTGCAACTTCAAATATGGCATTGAGAGTCTCTCTGTCAAATTGCTGAGCCTCAATCACATCATGAAGGTGACATTTTTGCCCCATAGAGAAGGAGGGTGCACTTTCCACTTGAAGGGCCCCTGCCCTCCACAGAATCTCATCACCGTTTTGTGAAAGTTTAGATTTTTCCAAAACTCCTGAATGCCCAAATGGTGTTTTTGACTTTAAATGATTCCATGGTTGATTGAGCAAACCGCACGGAGGGGATTTTGCAGCCACTTTGGGATGAGACACACCCACATGCATAGAGCAGGAGAATAGCAAAGAAGCAGCGCTCATTGTGTTCTTTTGGAGTGGCTACACAAGGCAAAGTACTTATATGTTATTACAGAACCACACAAATAACCATTAATTGCATGCTCAAATTTCAAATCCTTCAACTCTCTCAACATAGGAAGCAAAAGGGCATGCAAGTAACTTGAAAAGATATTGAAAAAAAAAGGTAACATGAATTAAACTGGTTTGAGTGGAATCACTTTTTTCTTTGCCAGAAACAAGAGGAATCACTTGACTAAAAAGGTATATGCTTTAAAAACCACGCTTCAGAATAGACGGCAGAAGAATCCGGACCAAAAAACTATTGAAGATGATACGAGAGAAAAAAAAAAACACAGGAAGGAAGTATGATCAATCCAACACAGTTTTTCTACAAAAAATAAGGAAAAGTTTAGAGAAAAAATAGAATACCGCGAGTGAAGGTTGTGTTGTGGGAAATGAGTAGTTTTTGTTTTATTTTGAAGGCAGACAACGGCTACAAAACAGCGTTGCGACCGTGCAAGAAGGAACAATATGTAGGCTATATATAAGAGGAGACGACCTGGTTTAAAAGTAAACCTTGGTTGGGTTGGATTTTATTAAAAAAACTTTATTCCGAAAATACCCTTTTCGCATAAACACGATTCGAATGATTAAATACCTTACGAAATTATGTTTTAGTTGAATAATACAGAATACAACTAAAAAAATCAGAATAAAAATGTGTTTCGTTTATGTATTTTGTTAATAAAATTATGTTTTTATTATTTATTTTTTCACCCGTGTAACACAATCAAAATATGTTTTAGTTGTATAATTTTTATGATTTTTAATTAATTATAAATATAAGTTAATTTTTTTAAATTAATCAAATCAATTGCAGTACAAAATATTTTTTTGAACATTCAAATTAAATAAATTAAGGGAGAATTTACCATTTTTAATAGTAGCTAGGATCATTTATTAATAATAATCAAATTAATCATGATATTAGTTTATATCATAATTAATTTATTCCACAACAAAAATATCATATTTAATTTTATATATTACAACTAAAATGATAACTTATACTATCTTTAATTCAAATTTTAATAATAAAAAATTAATTCATATCGCAATTAATTTTTTTATTGGCATATCACAACTAATTAAAAAAGGTAA
>PYAF01005960.1:1520003-1545936 GCA_007407185.1 Glycine tomentella
TCATAGTTGATTTCAAATTGGTAGATAATATAGGAACAAATCCTATTATACTCAATTGAAAATGTGCCCATGGTTTTAAAGATTTGTTTGTAATTAATTTTTATATATTCTCTAATAAAATTTGGTTAAAGAATTGATAACCATAATGCAGTTGTTTCTTTTTTAAAAAAAAAATATATTGTAGTTGTTCAAATACTTTTCCTGGTTACATGAAAAAATAAGAACTAGTTTTGTTGTTTTGGCTATTTTAAAAGAATTAAAAACATGTCATCATTTTTGTTTGTACAAAAAAGTTCATAAAGCTTGCAAAATGTTTGTTAGCAATATGCAATTGAAGTATTGAACACATGTACAACATAAAAAATTGAATGCATTGCAGTAAAAAAAATATATTGAATGCATTATTAAGATATCAATCTCATATAATGAAGATTATAATATGGTTACAGCGATTTGCAAAGCAATAGCAGCAGAGATGATAAAATTGATGAGCTGCGGTGATGGTGTCAGCGTGTCGCAACGTATTAAGAATAACCAGAGAATACAGGCGCGTGGGAGTTCTAATTTTGTTGTTCACATTTTTTTAATTAAATTAAAATTAAAATTAAAAAAAATACAAACTCATGCGTGGAAAATAATGATTAACATCTTCGTGCCAAAAAATTTGGTAAGAATAAAAATCTCTATACCTATCTTGAATATGAAAACGATCAAAACCAAATGAATTTGCAAAAGGAAATGACACGAATAACAGATGTCTTATGCATTATTATTGCACTGGTCATCTCCACTTGTAATATTGGTGGCATTGGTGTTTGAATGTGAAGTCCCCATGACAGATGTTATAGCTGCCACAAGAGCTGCAGTGAAATTGGGGTGTGCTGTGATAGCTGCAGTGGCTGCATTTATTATGTTAGTAAACGATGAATTTGTATCCATTCCCTGAGATTCATCACACGGTGCCTGTTCAAATATTTTTGGGACTGACATGAACTTATGAGGCAAAAGTGGGGATAGGAGGCCAAGTTGGTCCTGTGGTGAGGAATTGGTTGCATTTTGAGTGAGGTCCAATGTGATGGTGGGAAATGGGGCTGAGGGGGAGAGAGTTGCCATGTTCTGAGAGCATGGAAGTGAACCACTTTCTAATATCCTTGGATTGATTAGGCAATCTGAGCTTGGCATTGATCCAGAAAGAAGCATTGAGGCAGCTGCAGAGGTTGTGGATGCCATTGCCTGAGCTGTGGGAGGGAGTGGATGGTTATGCTGCCCTTCATATGTTGTCATCAGCACACTTCTGTCTTCAGCACACCTTTGAACCTATCAGCAAACATAAATTCACTTTCATGGAGTTAGAGAATCTCCTCCTCATTGCTTAAATTTGCTAGTCTCAGCACAATGAATAATTTAACCCAAAAGCAAAAGAAAGAATTTTTTTCCTAGCAATTAAGAGTGCATACCTGTTTCCGCACTGGGCAACCAGTACTCATTGTGCAACGATAATAGGCTCTTGGACAAGGATTCCCTTTCGCCATCTTTTGCCCATACTTTCTCCATTGGCATCCATCTGCAATCTGTTATAATAAAGGATATATATATTCATCCAACATAGATTTAACTCGTAAATTGTCCATGCATGACGTGTTTTCATGAAACAAGAAATTAATAAATTACATCCCTTTTCATTAGAGATCACCAATTAGCTAGCTAACTAGGCTGAATTTGTTAATAGGTACGTAAATCATATGATGCATATTACTATATGTTGGAGATCATAGAGTTGCATTTGCCAATTTATTTTATTTTATCTTACTATATAATGTACCAACCATTGAGGAATATGATCTTGCTCGAACTGACACACGAGCTTTCTTGATTGTTGACATGGTTTCTGAAGCTGGATCCAATCTAGGAACTTTGTTAGAGAATTCTTGTTCAGTGTGCCTCCCTTCCATTCTAGCTTTTGCACTTTCCCTTCCAGCAGCAGAATCCAACTTATCTGCCTCCAAAACAGCAATATCTTTGCCATGTCCCGACTCAACCATGCTTTTGCTTTCTCTCAGTTTTCCCTCTGAAGATTGCTGGGAATTAGGCTCATCCTTCTCAGCAACACCCATGTCTAAAAATGACCTTGGAGCCATATCTTCCTTTTCCCCTATCACTCCGTTATTCTACACAAAACCAAATTAAAAAAAAAAACAAGTACACATATATGTTTTCAGCATTGAATATATATATATATATATATATATATATATATATATATATATATATATGATCAAATGCCAGATCTATTTTTTAAAACTCTAAATTTTATTAAGATATATGGATCTATCAAGTAAACTCATACCACTACTTAATCATGGAATCAGTTCTTTGATATTCAATGTTATATAAACAAATAAATAAATTACCCCATTGCTATGCTGCTTCTGCGTTAGCTTGACAAGTTGCATACGTAGGGCGTTGCAGTTATTGTTCCCCTGATCAACCAACTCTCTTAAGCGTTGATTTTCAGCATTCATTTGGTCCAATTCAGTTATCAAAGCTACAAACTATATCCATAGGAATAAAGTAATATTAATTACTATATATCCATCTTCAACCGTGCTACCTGTTTGATAAAATTATATATATATATATATATATATATATATATATATATATAAATCAAACCATATGCACCAAGACACAACAGCTAATTAGCGTACCTTGTTGCTCTTATCATCCATAGTTTCCAGTGCCGAATCATCCTCCGTTGATATAGTACTGCCATCGGTATCATTCTTTGTAAGAAGATCTAAGCTAGTCTATATATAAATTAACACAACAAGAACAGAATAGTAAGATTTACATACTTGCCCACATATATAATTAAGGTGAAAATTAGAATAATTAAATAAATCTAAGGAAATTAAATATGAGTTTGGCTACATATATAATATAGTACATACATTAACATGAAGGTATTCCACACTTTGATGATCATCATCATCTTCACTCTCTTTGCTCTTCCGAGCAAAGAAATCAAGCTCATCCATGACAAGTGGTTTCCCTCTAAACGACATGACTGGATCAGAAGAATTACTATCATTCACAATGGCATCATTCCAAGTGGGTTCCATGTTTATATAATAATAATAATAATATATAACTCTTCCTCTTGAAGAAGTCTTAATTATGTTAAGTGTGCTTGGATAAGTATCAAAGAGGAGTCACGTAGTTGTGCCCACAAGTTTTTTAAAGGGAGAATTGAAGGAATGGACAGAGAAGAAGGTTACGTAGTAGAAGTCAGAGATATATAGAGAGATGCAAGGGAATCGGCAACAAAAATGGGTTTTGACTAAGACCAAATATTATGTGCCAATATATATCAAGAAAAGATTTGAGAACTGAAACGTGGCTGCTTTCTAAAGGAGAAACGACAGGAATGACAATGAGAGAGACTCTGACTTAGACTATTTACTATTTACCTACTAGGGAATGCAATGTCCGACTATATGTAATTTATTATTTAAAGATTAAATTTTTCAAAGAAAAAAAAATTCAATTCAACCATTTCAGTTTTCTTAATATCCTCTCTAGTTGGTTTGATTTAAATTTTAAATCAAACTCAATGCAATTGGTTTGAATTGAATTTGTTTTTCAGTTGTAGTCTTATTTTTATCTTTCTATGAAGAAATTATTAAATAAATGGTAAAATATATTAAACGTAGTATAAAAATTATTTAAAAATTAAAACTTAAAACAACTCATTTAATTATGTTATTATATATCTTAATCAAATATACTTTTCATAAATAAGTATAAATTATGTAATAATTTTACAAATAAATATGCATTATCATAAATTTATACATATGTAAGTTTAGTTTGGATTGCATCAATATCCAAAGATAAAATCGAAATATGGTCTATTCTATTTTTTGTTTTGTTTTTCAGTTTTAAATTTGTTCAATTTTCAGTTTATTTGATTTTTTATTTTTTTATTTGCTTTTTCAGTTATAATTAGATTTCATTCATTTCTGTAACAGTCTTGGATAATAAAAGGGTATATGTATAATTAATGTAAAAAAAATCCAATAAACTAAATGTAAAAAAATAATGGATCCATCCATTGAAAGTCGAAAATTTTTTTATTTTTATTTTCACATGTTTGAACTAGAGAAGGAGATTTACACTTAAAAGATCCTCTATGTATTATCACCTTGTTAAGACAATTGAGATGTTCTTTACAGTCACTGAGTAAGGTCCAGGTATAACAAGATGTCAAGCATTGACTTTTCAAACCACTTATAATTTTCTTTTTTGGGTAGAGTTGTTTTTTTTAATCAACTTTCTTTTTTGAGAGATTATCAACAACTTATACAAAACGTTAATAGAGATTTAAGAAGAAGAAAATTATGATGTTTTAACCATGTAAAAAAGAAAAGTCAATGAGTTAATTATTATTAAACAAGGGAAAAAGGAAATTTTTGGTTGCCAATGAAGAGAGTGGCATAAACATATGCTTATGCTCGTGAATTATAAGTCACATAGCTGGTGGATAGCAGCAGGCCTTTTCTTTTGGTGCTTAATGTTAAGGGTTCCTTTAATTAACAGTACGAGCTTTTAAACTTATCAAAAGAATTTACAGTTTTGTACAAACTGCAGAGGACAATGTATAAATAAAAACTGTTTCATTCTATTATAAAATCTAAACAATAAATAAAAAACTTTTATTTCATTATGTTCCCTTCCTTTTCATATCCTTCGACCAATTCAAACATAGCCAAAAAGCAAATGCCGATGAGAGCTTACAGATCACCTTCCAAACCAGATTATAAACCAAAGCAATTGTTTAAATTGCAAATTGGTACAACAGTTAATAGATTCGCTACACTATTGAATCTGTCATAACTCATAAGCATCAATCATTACTACACGTTGTTGCCCTAAATCCTATATATCTGTTAACACTAATTCTAAATGTACATATAATATACTCATGTCAACATGTTAAATTTACATTTTGCGTACTTGAATTAGGAGCACACAGTGCTAAATGCACTCTACTCACTAGCCTGCATAAATAAACAATGCTCCAATTGACTAGGTGGGGTAACCCTCTTCCTAATTAACATTTCAACAGTGGGACATGTTCTCTTCCTTCCTCCCCTCGGCCTTGACCTGAACTGTTCATCAGCTTCTTCAAAATCCCCCTGAACCAAAGTCAATGCAAGGGCGTGTGACTATGACAATAACACTTATGATAGCCTTTTGCACAAACGGAATAGGAAGGGGAAAGAACTTACAAGGGTAAAAACATGTTTAGCAGTTTTTTCATGATTATCTCGCACATGTTTGTAAGCAAATCTCATGCCACAATCAGGAAACCCACACGCAAAAGGCTTTTCCTTAAAGTGCACAGCCTTCTTATGCTTATCTAGATTAGATTTCTGTTGACACAAAACCATGAACAAATGAAAAGAAAGTTCAACTTGTAACCAAATTGAGAACTCAATTACAGTATACTCCTGAGCAATGTAAAGAATAAGAAGTCAAGTCTTACTCTTGAGAATGTGCAGCTGCAGCCCTTAAACTCGCATTGAAAGGTCTCTGATGAACTGCCTTCAGCTTCATGTGATCGAAGATGACGCTTAATATTCTTCTTCAGTTGCTTTGTCCCACAAATGTCACAGGTCATATACTGATGGGAGGACTTCACATGGGCTTGAAGGCACTGGACATTAGTGAAATGTTTCAAGCAACCAGGCTCTAAGCACACCACATCTACAGATTTCAAATTAACTGCAGAATAAAGGCTTTATTAAAAAATGCACCCAACATCTTTTACAAATCTAAATAAACAAGCACCTTGCAAAAAACACCAAAAGGAACAGAACCTACCATGAGAATCTTCATGTTTTCGTAGCTGTGATGCATATCTAAAAACCTTTCCACAGCCAATCTCTGGACACATATGCTGTTTGTGACTTTTGTCACTACTAGTAGAGGTAGAACTGTCATCATGAATCTCCTCAATATGCCTTTTCATATTGCTTTGCAAAGAGAACTCACTGTTGCAATTCTCAACCAGGCACTTAAAAGTCTTCCCTTCATGCTGCAGAAGGTGCCGGGTCAGGTGGTCCTTTCTTCTGTAACTTGCCTGACAATCATCGACAGCACACACAAATGGCCTCTGGAACCACCACAAAATACTGTTAAAGCCAGAAACTTACAACCAAAACACACACATAAAAGTATCATGATGCTCTGACAAGAACAAAATACAAATGAACAAATAGCCAACCTCAATTTTGAACAGAGCGTGACAGAGGCATCCTTGATGGAGCTTCACAGGAGGTCACCCTACCTGATACTAATCCATCAAGTCCATATATGCTGCCTCGTGCATTTTGGAGATCTTTCTCTGGGATCCAATGCTTCACACTATTAACCCATAATTTTCCAATGATTTAAGAAACTTATAGATTACTTTCCTGCAAAATATGTATCTTCAGTCTATAAAACAACTAACACAATCAAGTCACAACACAAAGCCTGTCTTCCGCAAATCAAATGTTTCTCAAGGAACATAACGGTCTATAAGACATATCTTTTAAATACAGTTTTCTTATGTGCTTTTAGAGTTTAACTGTATCCAACTTTTTTTTTCTTAAATAATAATTAACCAAGAGTTCAAATACCTCAAGTGAATGACTTTGCATGTGCTGCAACAAATAGGCGTGTTTTTTGAAAGTGGCACCACATTCCTCACAAGTGTTGGATTTCGAAGCCTCTGCTTCGGGATCTCTTTCAGCTCTTGCTTTTTCATCCTCTTCCTAAAAACACATCAAAATCAACAACAGAATCATATTCATACGTAACCCTACATATTGATCTAATTGCAATAATTCAAACAAGGTTGCTTGAAAACGGTTTTCTTTTGCAGAAATGAAAGTAAAATTAAAAAGAAGGGTACCTTGTGGTGCAAATTGATGTGAGAGGTGATAAGGGCTTTTTTGGATCTGCAGATACCGCAGTACTCGCAGTAATAGCGTCTAATATCTTTGCATTTGGGCCTTTCTTCAGTTTCTACGGCTTCACACATTTTTTCTGGTCAAGAGATAAAGACAAGAATTGGAGATTGAAAGTATTCTATACGCTGATTAGGGTTTTCTGGGAGGGTCAGGACTGTGCTGTGCGCAGCTGCGTTGTGAAACTCCTAATGTGAGGGAGTAAAGCTAGGCTTCTACGCAACTGAGTAATTATATAGAGTTCCTAAACGATGTCGTTTCCGTAGTTTAATGCCCGTCACTTAAATACATGATTATTTTATCTCTTTTAGAGGGCCTTTGGTGAATAGATAAAAATAAAAAATAATAATTTTTTAATTAAAATAGAATATAAAATATGTGAATTTCATATAAAAATATTAAATTTTGTCTCTAATATTATTTTTATTCTTTCTATTAAACTCTCCATTAAAATATTCAACTTGTTTTCTTTTTTAATAACAATTTTTTGTAAATATATGAGGTAAATATTTTCATATATGATTTAAAATTAAAGATACAAAATAGAGAGACACTATCATTTACCAAAACTTAAAAGAAATATGATTTAATTTAATTTGAAGATTATTTTAACTTATAACTCATCCAAACTGTGTTTAAAACTTTGTGTAAATTGTAATTTTGGTCATGGTGTTTTCACAAATTTTTTATTTTGGTCTTCTAAAAAATTTATTACAACATTTGGTCTTTTAGTTTTAAAATTTTGTGATTTTGATCCTTTTGTTAATTTTAAACACTGACTATTATAGTTAATTGTTTATTAGATGATATGAAAGATTTAAAATATGTTTATTAAAATATAAATATGATTATTATTTAATTAAATTAATTATAAAAAATGGAGGAGGAGTGGCGTTTGGCGAGGAAGCTGTAGTTGGTGGCACAAATTTTGGAGAAGCATGTCGCAAAGGGAGGTGAGGGAGGAAAAGCTTTAGATGGAGGTGTTGGAGGAGACACTAGTTGGTATAGGAGGTGGAGGGGTTGTTGGAGAAAGAGGGGGGAGAAGGGTTGGAAAATAAGGGGTCGTTAGATTTCCTATAATTATTTTTTATTCAATTTAATTAAATAATAATTATATTTATATTTTATTCAATTATAACAGTCAATACTAGAAATTAACATAATGATCAAAATTACAAAGTTTGAAAATCAAGAAAATCAAATGTTACAATAAAATATAAAATTTCAGGAGGATCAACATCAAAACTTTGAGAAAAACAGATGAATCATAACCTAAAACTTATTCAACTTTTCTTTTTGTCAAATAGTTATTTTGTTTTTTTTAGAGGAATTATTTATTGTTATAAGTTATAACATTAATATAAAATAATACTTTTAGTAAATTAAGAACATAAATATAAAAAATGAGTCCCTGTCTTAAATTTTGAACTGCCCCAAAATTTCCAGAATTATAGATTTTTTTCTTTCCTTACTCCCAGGAATATTTTGTTTAAAATAAATTATTTTTGTCACATACAAAACATGTCCGAGATTCCATAGTTCCTTATATATTTTTTTTCTTTTATTTTAGTGATTCAACATAAATTGAAATACTAAAAAAAACTTAACTAAAAATATTGTAGTATATTACATTATCTTTATGAATCATTTATTTATATGATTTTAATATTCCAATTTAAGTAATTTATAATCGATATATTTTTCCTGTAATTATATTACTTATTTCAATACTTACTTTTAATATCAACTTAATCATAAAAAAATAATGCTTTATTTGCAAAAAAAAAAACTAAAATTTTGCACGTTTATTATCAATTTGTACCTAACGGTTTTTTTTTAAAAAAATTTAGTAGAATACTTTACAATTATTTCAGTATTACGAAAAATTTAGGATGTTCCCATTGGAGCAATGCACTAGGATATTACCAAAGAAGTGAAGCAATACAAGTATCTCTTATAAGTTAGCCATCAACATGGCTCGAATTTTAGCTCTAAGCTCATCAGAAACATCAGTTATTTCAGGTGATTGAGATGGTGCCCTTGCATTAGATAATCCCTCAGAAGCCTCCCTACTAGCACGTCCAACTTCACCACTTACTATTGACTTTTCCGATTTCAAAATTATCTCCCCCTCCTCCAGCTCTGTTTCTCTTTCAGCATGAGATCTGCTCTTATGCCTTACACTTCTACTTCGATGCCTGTGCTCATCATCAGATGAACTATAATCTTTATTAGAATGGTGAGAATGTCTATGCTCATGGTCTGACAAGCTATCATCTCTATGTCGTCGTTTGGAAGAGTGGTGCTTTTCATCAGAGGAGCTATCATATTTATGACGACGACGCCTTGAGCGATGATGTTGTTCATCATCAGAGGAGCCATCATATTTATGACGACGATGCCTTGAGCGATGATGTTCATCATCAGAGGAGCTATCATGCTTTGTCCCCCTGGAAGAATACCTGTCTTTGGAGGAGGAATGTCTTCTCTTGTGCTTATGCCTGTCCCAACTGTGGTGTGAAGAGCGATGTTTTTTTCTGGATAGTTTATGATCCCTTCTATCTTCTTTGTTGTCTTCTTCCTCCTCCACTTCTTCTTCATCCTCTTCATGTCTACTAGATCTTGAACGGTACTTTCTTTTTGACCGGCGTTCATTATCATCAACAGTAAGTTTCTCCTCAAATTTCTGACTTTTATCTGAATTATTATCAATAGAAAGCTTCTCCTCAGACTTTTGACTTTTATCTGAACTATCAAATGGAACAGAACTTCCTTCCCTTTCTTTACCCACCAGATTCCCGGTCTCAGCATCTGAACCTGAAACTCCAGAGCCTGCTGGCTCAACTGATAATGCTCGTGGCAGTTCACTTGCTCCAACACCACTTTTTAGCATGGCTGCAAACATCTTTGCTCGTTTCAATCTCTCTGCCTTAAGCTTTTGCTCTTTAGTCATGTGTGCTTCCGAGGAATCTGCCTCACCTGCTGCTGCAATAGCTACTTTTTCTGCAATAGCCCTGGCAACAGGGGCAGAAGCACTAGCCTTTACATTCAGGTTTTGATTTTCAACAAAACCTTGTGGTTGAAACGAATACAGACTACCAGTCCCAGAGCTGGACAAATATCCACCATCACTTCCAAGGCCTTGACCACTACCACTTGATGTCTTGGTAAGAACTTCCAAATTGGGGGTTTTAATGCCCCTAGTGGCAGCCTGAAGAATAGCTGCGGTTGCTGCTGCATCCATGCTAATTGTGTTTTGAGCTTGGTCTTTAGGAATTGGATCTTGACCATCCTTCTTTGACTTGCCAATAATCATCTTGAACTTTTCTTTTCGATCCATGTCATGTGGTAGATCAAAAGCCATAGATCCATGTGAAAGATTGTCACTATCTTCATGTGCAGCAGTATTATTGTCTGTATGACCTGCCCGATTGTGCTTCTGGTGGCCTTGGCCTAGTAACTTAGACTGTAAACAATTAGGAAGATCAGTAAGTAGCAGCTCAAAGTCAAAATTAACAATACCTTCATCAGTCCCAAATAATCCATGGAATACACAAGGTGCACAAAATCCCTCCAGAATCCAAATAAAAGAATTATCAAAATTTGGATTCCATGCAGAAGGAAAATCTTTGAAAGGCAAAGATGAATTGAAAAAACCATATGACTGCTTCAAAAATTCATAATTTATCACAACTACATGGCAAGGCATTATAGCTATACAAAGCATACATGTCACATGCATACAAATTTGCATAACAGACAAAAATACAAACATGACCAATGACTAATGAGAATAACCAACATTAGGGTACTGCAGATAAGTTTACAGGTGATGATATCAGTCAATTAAATTATGTTTTTTGCTTTAGAGGCGAGGGAAGAGTAGGGTAGAAGGCATTCAATCTTAGAGTGACATGGATCACATCCTACAAGGTAGTAAAGTGCAAGTGCAACTAATTTCTCGCTTCTCGAGGAACAATTTGAATCACATAAATTGGAAATTAAAAATAAGTTAATTTTAATGATTCTGAGAAACACACCTCTTCAGCAGTTTGAAGAACTTTCAGATAGTAAGTATGATATCGATTAGATGGCAGAAGAAACGGGAACCTTCCATGAGGTCGATCCTGTTCTGCAAGAACAGCCTCAAATTGTTTTCCATTTTTTAAGATGAACTCAACTATCTTCTCGATAGTTCTCTTTAAATCAGATGGAGGTTCAACAACTGGGAGTTCAATCTTAGCAGTACTCCTCACAGAAGTCTGCAACTTGTTCTGTGCATTAGATACTGAATCCAAGCCATCACCTTTTGCTCTAGCTGTGGTTGCAGTCTTAACAGTACTGATAGAATGATTCCGCTTTATGAGAGGAACTCTTTCTTTCAAAGAGGGTATCGGATTTTTAGAAATGCTTCCATCCTTCTTGGCTGCATCTGAATAAGATTCAGCCTGATCTATTCCTGGAGAAGTATAAGTACTAACAGCATCAACAGCTCCCTCACATTCTTTTTTCTCAACATCAGAAGTATTCTCAGTTGTACCATCCTCATCCTCTCCGGATCCATAGACAGATCCAAGCAAAGACAATGCACCACCTGTTTGATCAAGCCCCAGAGTCCTATTCATGTCCTCAGTTGAGCTTCCATCATCTTTGTCAACTTTCAGAAGTTCTTGGTGATCAACAAGAAACCTAAAATACGCATGAAGATGATGATCGGGCATCAGGAATCCAAAAGTTGGATTATCTCCTTGTTTCACCCTCAGAATGATTTCTGACTGGCTTCCATGTTTGCTGACAAATGTTGCAGTCCTTGAAATAATTTGATGTACTTTCTCATTTGGAGGCTGGAAAAGAAAAACAAACAAAAAATGTTTCTTCATCAATAAATGTGAATTTCTAAATTAGTGCAAGTATAAACTTAGAAAGGGTCTAGCCAAGCAGAATAGTTAGACACTTGTATCTTACTAAACAAACATAAGACAACCTCACATATACTTTGTTAATGATAAAGATTAAGAATCAACTTTATGAAGACATTTATCATCCCATTTGCTCTCAAGAGGTAAAGAATCAACGAATTTCTATCATCCTAATCCCACCTGCACGGCCCCTTCTCATGACATCAAAAGGAAACAAGGTGCCTGTGAATGGCTACCTTGAGTCACAAGAACTCCGTTTATGCTCCGAGCATCTGAAACTTAGACATCATAAGCCTTAGAATAACATATGTACCCTAGACAATTATCACCTAATCACATTGGTTAAACAATGAAAGGTCAATTAAATTAGTAACATCGGAAAACCACACAATTAAAGTATATATTAAGACAGAGGTTACTCACTCACCAGGTTATTGAGTAGGCTTTCTGGTACTGGGAAATTAGGATGAAAACTAGACTTGGTATCATTGTCCTTTGTCTCCGTGGACACACTGGAATTTCCATATGAAAAGGCAACAGCATGAAAGCCGGTTGAACTCACTGGATCTGAACCATTATCTAAACACAAAAAAGTGACATTCATCATCAGAATCAGATATAATAAAATTCTCAATAATAACAAAATCATCCAGCTAAAACAGTAGCTGCAACACATAAGAAGCCAAACATAAATTGAAGCCAGGTGAAAACATTCTTACTTGTATTCCGACACAGGAACTGTAGCAAACTAAATTCCAACCTGCAAATGTGGAGTTTGTTGTTGCCGGAAAAAGACACTCAACATAGACTCAAGGGGATGTTGGATAAAAAAAATGTTGTTCCAACACCCACGGAAAAATCATTTGTTTTTGATAGCCATTAGCCAACAACCCACCATCACCTAGTTGCCCCAACTAAATGTCATGCCTAACCAAATATATCAATGTGTCCAAATGATGAGAACAAAATTGAACAAACTTGATAGAGAAATCTTAGAGAATTACCCGTGACTGATTATTAATAGCCTTTGCTCTATATAAACACATCACAATATGTCACAACGCAAAACATAAAAGTCCTCCATTGTTACAATAAAGATTACGAAGGCAAGCTTATTTGTTAAACCAGAATATGTTCATTGCAAACCTTTCACCAAGCAATGAAACACTCTAGCTAAAGCCCACAAAGAAGCAACAAAAGCTTTATCTTAAACCGTTGAGCTCAATCAAAGTTTCCTTAGGACTTCCACGAACCTAACTAATCAGAACAACTTCCATTTGATTGACTTTGTCTCATTCATTGTAGCCTCTATCGAATTAGGATGAACCTTGAACACTAACAAAACTTGCCAACTTCTCTCCAGAGAAGAACATAAAATCTGGTTAAAACAAAATCACTAACCAAACCTTGTGTGAAAAGTGAAAACATAAAACACAACAACCAACACAATTACAATTAACACAGAAAAATATTTTGGAAAATCGATCGTCACAAATAGAAGGAGCTAGAAAGTAAAAGAGTAGAGAGGAATTATGTATGAGGTTACCTTGTTGTTCGTCGTCAGGAGAAGACGAAGGGAGATCGAGATAGCGTTGTTGATCGAGGTCGGGTTCGGGCGGAGGAGGGCGGCGCTTGAGACGCGGAGGGAGGGGAGCGGAGAGAAGGTGGCGGACATCGTAGCGGTCGATGGAGAGAGAGTTCCATTCGACCAGAGCTTCCGCTGAGTTCACGAACGCTGCCATGCCGTCGTCGTCGAACAGCATCGCGTGCCGCCCTACCACCTCCAGATCCATCGCTTCTGCAACTTGATTGATTATCAAAACGCAGCTTCGTGGATCGCACAATCAATCTCTCTCTCTCTCTCTAAAGTATTTAAAACGATGATGATTATTTGTTTGTCGCTATGGGATATGAAATTATGAATTAACGAACTTTGGAAGATGATTGATGCCCCCTCGGAATGTGCCCTATTGTATGGCAGGGCCCGGGTTTTAGCTGGAGCTTTGGGCCTTTGGCCCATTCTAAATGAATAAAAATAATAATGATCATTAAAATAAGAAGTTATATGAGAGAATTTTTAGTATACCTTCATCTCCACCTTAAGTAACTCATCTTCAACTTAGGGTCTTTTTGAATAAGTTTCTTTATAAGCATTTCTAGAAAAAGAAAATAAGAAAAAAAAAGAAATAAACTTTTCTAAGTTAAAATTAGTTAATCATTAACTTATTTATAGATGTCCTATCATGTTTTAGAGAAATTATATCAGAGAACTTCTACAAATTAGTTAATGAAAAGTTAATTTTAACTTGTGGAGAAGTTCATTTCATTTTCTTCTTATTTTATTTTCATAGAAGTATTTTTAGAGAAGTTTACACCCAAACAAACCCTAGTCAAACAATTGTTTGACTTGACTTTTGCCAATTATAACTCGAATTCAACCAAACCATATGAAACTTCGTCTCAATCAGAGCATCCTCAACCCAGCCTAAGCCAAAGCATTTTAACTTGGTATTTACTAAAGTAATTTAAACTAGATATTTATTCGAGTAATTTCAACTTGGACACTACCAAAGTAATTTCAACTGGGACACAACTAGAATAATTTCAATTTGACCTCGGTCACACTAATTTCAACTTAGACTAAAGCAGAAAATCTTTAACTTAACCTCAACCAAAGCATTTTCAGCTTTATCTTAGTCAAAACATTTTCACATCAAACTTAATCAAAATATTTTCAACTCACCATCGGCCAAAACATCTTAAATTCAGCTTATACAAAATATCTTCATTTAAACCTTGGGTTAAATTTGTAAATCTAATGCCCATGGGTTCGGCCTATTGAATATTGATCATTTTTCCCTGACTCAAATAGGCTAGGGCCAATTGGGGTGGATTGAGCAATTTGGTTGCTTTACTACTTGCAGGTAATATCATCTTCATGTGCGCATGACTAATACACTTTTTCCTTTCATGTAATTCACAAAAAGGGATTAATATTCTCAAGTTCTGATATTGCGCTTTGCATGTGTGTTGGCTTAAGTCTCAAATGCCACCAATTGGGCTAATGCAGTTTTGTTAATTTTGGGTCTCTCAAGTAGGTCCATAACAAGTCATTTATAAAATGAATGCATTTTTATTATAGTTTTTTCCAATCTTACACATTAAATAAGGTTTAATATGCTTTTGGTTATGTAAATAAGGTGTATTTTGTTTGTAGTCCTTGAATTTATTTTTGTTGGTTTTAATCTTTATAATTATTATTTTTAAAATTATCCCTATCACTATTTAGTGATAACTAGATAAGTATGTAAACATGTCATGTTATCATGAAGGAGCATTTAAAAATAAATAAACTTATGATTATTGAAATCATAAAATAAATCCTTCAATAAAATTAAAATTTGTTATATTCATAGGATCAATAAACATATTCAATCCGGATAAATGATGATTTAATTACCCAAAAAAACGTTACAAGAACAAACATTTTTTGGAGACCAATAAAAGCTGCCGCTATTTATGTCCACTATTGAAACAACAACCGAAAAGTTACCGTCCCAAAAACTCAAGTCCCTAAACCGTTAGCAACCGAAATTTTCATAAGTCGCTATTATAAATTAGTCTGTTGCTTTTGATTTGGTCGCCTTTCTTGGTTGCGGACTTGTAATAAAATATCTGTCTCTATTTCAGTCGCTAAAATTTATTTAAATTGTTTTGAACTATGATTCTACAAATACTATCGATGACTAAACAGCGACAACAATGTTTATGTCGTTGAAATTTCAATTAATTAAAATACTTTAATATCCAGATTACAGGTTCGTCACCTATGGTCTCAAAGTTGAGATATGTTTTTCCAAAATAGCGACTGAGAATATGGTCGCTAAATTATATTCTGATAACTTAACGGATTTTGGTAATTAATAATTTTTAACCTGTTTAATAATTATAAACAATTAATAAAATATTTATTTTATTACAATCATACCAGTAAGATATATATACTATCTACATAAACAAATTGTATAATAAAGTGCAACTTTCCATACTTGTGAAAAGTACTAAAACACAATGTATGCAAAAGTGCATATTCATATTATAATAAAAATACATCAAGTGCAGTTATAAAATTGATAAAAAGTAACAAGATATAATAAATGATAGAGTGCAAAATCATAATATCGAAATGTTGTAATATAAGTTGCATTTGTTCATTTTGTTATTGAATTTATCGGTGCTTTTGCTTACTTTTTTTGTCATGATTGTGCACAAGTTACACCATTGGTTTCTCAAGTGTCCTCCTCTCCTAATCGATGTCCTTTTGTCATATATATTAGTCTTTTTACATATTGTCATGATCGTGGTACATTTCATTTACAAACTATCAATCTTTCTATAATTATCTCTCTCTCTATATATATAAACTTCACTTGAAGTTTTTATAGCCGCCAAATAAAACATCAACTTTAAAATAGTCGCTTAAATTATTTTGTAAAAACTTTAATCATTGAAAGCCGCCTGATCGAAACTTAAATTTAACAATAATTGTTTCTTTGTTTTTGCCTTCAATTCAAAGTTTTCACCTGTCGGATCCAAAATTACAACTTCAACTTTACAATGGTCATTTATCTGAATTTACTTTCATTTCACATTTTAAATTTAAACTAAATTAATAAATACTATTTATTTATAATCATCTAATACTAATTTTAAAAAAATTAATTTTATTTTAAAATTATTATCTACCTTAGAATATTTGCTTGTAATAAATACAGTAAAGAAAATTAATCTAGAATTCAAACGTACAAAACATTGTAAATAAAGCTTGGCAATTATTTACTATATTAAGTTTAATATATGTAATAGAATGTTTGCTTTTAATAACTATTAATTTATAATTATTTTGTATATTAAATTTAATATATGTATATTAATAACTTTGATTATTTTATTCTTGGCTGACAAATTTAATATATTATATTAATCTAGGATTTTAAACGTACAAAAAATTGTAAATAAATCTTTTACTAAATGAAGCTTGGTAATTATTACTATATTAAGTTTAATATATGTAATAGAATGTTTTCTTTAATAACTAATAATTTTATAATTATTTTGTATATTAAATTTAATATATGTATATTAATAATTTTGATTATTTTATTCTTGGTTGACAAATTAGTTAGGCTTAGTTGGTAGTCCTTTCAGTTCTGTGTAAAACTTTCAGCCACACACATTAAATTAGTTACATTAAATTGGTAACATTTCATGCTTTTGTTATATTTTAAATTCCTAAACACACGTTTAGAGTGAATAAATGAAATATAAATTGAATTTTTGCTAATCTATTATTCAAACGTACAACAGATTGTTTATATTAAGCTATGAAGGGATTATATCAAATTTTAATTCACCTTTTTTATTTTTCTAATCTATGAAGTCCTTCAATCATCACTCATACTTAATATTCAGTACTAATAATAAAATATTAAGACTCTTTTTCCAACTTCATAACAGTCCAATAACTTACTCTATAATTACTCTTCATTACACAAACTTTATAAATACCATATCATATTGGTAGAATTTACCTCCTTACAACTTTCCAATATTCTTCCTAATAATTCTTATTCCCGCAAAGTAAAAAATGTCTACCTCCAACCATGTTCATCAAGAAGCAAAGGCTAATGCAATATAATATACATATGAAATGTATAAATTCAAAATAAAAATAATAAATATAAATTTATAATTATTTACATTAAAATTTATTAAACTTTGTTTTTTGTGAGTTTATTTAAATATAAGCAGATAATTTATTACATAAAATATTTTATAAATTAATTTTTTATCATTTTATAGTTTATTATTAACAATTCATTGTAAATGGAGTTTTTAGGTATTGTGTATTTTTTTAAAAAAAATTAAGCTTATTGATTGTCAATTTTTTTCATGAGGTTACCATTAAAAAATAAAATATATCAAATATTATAGTTTATTAAAATAATTTATCAAATATTTCCATATAAACTATATATTTCATATTTATTAACAATTAAATAAAATAAAAATATAAAATAATTAGCCTGAGTCTAAATCCTTAAATATATGAGTCTAGTTTTATAGTACATAATCATAATAATGATTCTGGAAAAAAATTATAATAATAGTGTAAGTAATTATATAGTAGTTTGATTAGACCTAAAAATAATACACTAAGCTTTACAAAGACAATGAAAAATAATCATCTATCAAATAGGAGAAATGTTGAGAAATGACGACATCATAATTAGTTGTTAAGTGGTGTCAAAATAATGTGTTGGTTTCCAATCTACATCTTCCATCTCTCAGCTGAATTCATTGGGTGATGCATTCATGTAAGATCTTTCTTCTATAACATACAAAAAAAAAAAAAAAAGTCTTTTGCTAGTTGTAAGTCAATGTAGACTAAATTATAAGTGCAAAATGAGAAAGAAAGAGTGTTAAGTCAAGAAAAGAAATAGTGAGCAAATGAAAAAGTTATATTCAAAAAATATATATATATATATATATATATATATATATATATATATATATAAAGAAAAAACAAAGTGCATTAAATAAATGAATTGTTCTTTATGTTTTAAATTATTGGACTTATAAAATGAATTGTTCTTCATATATATAACATGAATTAGACCTATAAAATAATGATTTCTTAATAAATTAACGATTTACATTAGTTACACACGAAATAAATTTGTAACAGATATGGTAAATTTAACAATTGAGGGTATAAATTTAATTCATTACAAATCTTATTAGCTGTGATTTATATCCATTCGTTACAATTAATTTTTGAAAATCATATTATATAAATAAATAATTCGGATTATATATTTTTTCTGTTTTTTAGTATACATTTAGACAGGGAAGATAAAAAATTATTAACAATGCAAACACCTGATTTGTCATTCATATTTTATATCATTATTATTACTTTGAGAAAAAATAAATCATAATAAATTTTAATAAGCTTAATATTTTTAAAGATAACATATGTTCAATTAAAAATAATTAATCTCTTTACAAAATTTTAATGTAATTATATTTAATATATACTCAATATTTAAAAAATGGTAAATTTATTTATTTATATTTTTCTAAATAATACTAAATACAGATATAAAAATATATAATTTAATTAAACCCGTGCATGATGAATGGAAGATATGTTTTCACCCGAGACTATTAATGGGTTACTTTTGTGTATCGCAACTCAAACTATTCCGATGGAGGAATGAAACAAATGTGACTGCCTCATAAAGTAACGAATATAAAAACAAGAACCTAAGCATATATAATGTTCGATCTTGTGTAAATTCAGTTTATCCTTTTTTAAAGCAGAATACATGAGTTGTCGAGCTCTCTTCCGGATGGTGGCTTTTAGAGCAACTTTAGTGCAAGATCTTGAGTAAGGATCTTGAGTTCAAGATCTGGTCTTCACTAGATCTCTCAATAAAGGAGGTAGAGAGATCTCCAACATAGAGAATGAGTTCTTATAGAAGAACCCTTAAGATCTGCACATTAATCAAAAAAGAATAAATTTTTTTCCTCTTTCTCTCTCCCTAAGATTTCAAAATAAGATCTACCATTAAAGAACAAAATAGGAGGGATCTTGAGAGATCTTCAATCCTACATGGCACTATGGGGTCTATCAAAAAGTGGTATAAGATCCCAATTTGAGATCTATCACTAAAAATGCTCTTAGAATCTTATTGTAGACTCCCTTATATGACTTACTAAGGGTGATTCACGTTGTTGGGTGAAACCCTGTCTTACATGAATTTTAGTATAGAATTCAAAAGAACACTAATAAAAAAACTTACATTTACTTATTTCAGATTAGGAGTGAGAAGTAGAAGATATGTGACAGCAATATTAAGAAATCCCGTAGTTACACTAGTATAATGCCATGCTGGTAATTTCATTACCCCGGTTCATGCAAAGTAGTTAATTATTTTTTGCTAGAAACCACATTGAATCATACTTGAGCCGGATATATAATAAACAACAAAGCCTCTAAACTATTAGTTAAGCTAATAAAACAATTTCACTTAAGTTGATTCAAGTGTTAGTAATAAATTAGCACACACTATTTCTCAAAAAGAAAGCGTGCGAGCAACAAAAACGCAATTGCGGCGTGAATGTGAGTTTGAAGGTTCTAAATTCTTATCCTCTTTGGGAAGAATGCCAGAACTAACCAATCCCTTGGAAAGGACAAAAAAGAGCAAAAGTGAAAGTTAAAAGCTGTAATGTAACAAACACCATCCAGAAGAAAGAATTAGAAACCAGTTCTTAAGATCTCTCTCAATGCATCACATTTTCCCACCACAAAGAAAAAACATGTCATCTTCATCTTCACTCACCTTAGCATTAACCATTTTGACAGTGTTGCCTTTCCTCTCCTTGGGCCTCGGCCACCATGCTCATCCCTGCAGTGAAGCGTTCCTCAAACTAGCCCAACAAAAGAACATCTCAAAGTGCAAGACACTGCGGAGTCTGGGGGCAGAGTTTGCTTGGTCCTACCACAGTGTGAGGAATGAATCAATCGTACTAGAAATAATGTTCGGTGCCACACTCCCCAGCCCACAAGGGTGGATAGCGTGGGGTGTGAACCCGGGAAAAAGGCCGGAGATGATTGGAACCAAAGCCATCATAGCCATTAAACGCAGCGACGGAACGTGGGGAATGGACACATACAACATCACCAAGGAGACCAAAAACGGTTGCAGCCTTCTGCCCTCGAAAATCGGGTTTGTGACCACCAACAAGTCGGTCGAGAAAGAGGTCGCTAATATGAACACCATGTATGCAAGATTGGTCCTTCCTTCTGATGTCTACAACGTTACGAAGCTGAACCATGTGTGGCAAGTTGGGTATGCAATTCAGGATGGCCATCCCCTGGGACATCCTAGGACTCTTCGGAACGTCGAAACCACAGAGGTCATAGACTTGACTAATGGAAACGGTCGCAGCACTGGACGGCACCGGAGTTATCTTAGATCGGTACGTGAGAATTATGAACTAATAAATTTCTCTTTTCTAATTCTTTGATAAAAAATAATGTTTTGGGTAAACATTTCTTTAAATTTTGAATCCGAATTAAAATTGATATCCTTCAGTGTTAAAATGAATATAGATACATGGAGTCCTGAACATTATCGGGTGGGGAACACTGTTGCCGATTGGGATTATAACAGCAAGGTACTTTCGAGTGTTTCCTTTTAAATGGGAACCGATGTGGTTTAACCTGCACGTTGGTTGCCAATTAACTGGTTTTCTCGTTGGCACCGCTGGATGGGCTATTGGACTAAGTCTCGGACATTCTTCTAGACACTACACCTTCCACACTCATCGAAACTATGGCATTCTCATTTTCACCTTAAGCACTGTCCAGGTATTTAATATTACTCCTCTCGTTCTACATATATCAATTCATGGGGATCTTCTTCCCAAAATGTTTTAATTTTTTTATTTAATTATCAAAGTGGATGGTTTTTTTTAAAATTATGAAAGAATGATAAATTATGTTTTAAAACATGACTTAATATAAAAAAAAAGTTGAATTTTAAAACAAGACTTTCCTTATCAGTTTTCATTTTATTTTTAATAATTTGTAGAAGCTATTTTCTTCTTAATCGTCACAAAATAAAACAATTTGTCTGTTTTTTTTCCTTAGCAAAATAATTTGATATATGCTTTTTCATCAAAATGGTAAAATATTTTGAATTGATTAATTATCAAAATAGATAAATTTTTAAAAAATTACAAAAAATATATAAAATCGTATTTTAAAACACGACATCAAAATTATTTATTTATCTAATAAAGTTAGTACAGATTATACAATATGAAATATAAAGGAGATTGTGGATGGAACGTCCATTTTGAGTGGGGATCTCTCTCTCTATATATAAATAATAAGTTAGTATAACTATTTTATTATTGAATTGGATAGTCCTAACATAGATGTTAGGAATATGCAAAATTTTCTAACTAACAATTATAATTCTATAGCATTTACAATTTACACAGATAATTAAACCTATTCACATATGGATTATATTTAACAAAAAGAAAAAGAAATATTTCATTCTTATTAATTGCATTAATCTCTGTTAATTAGGATATATTGATGAAAGATAGGTGTTTGGTTTTCAGATGTTGGCTTTTCGCTTGAAGCCGAAGGTGACGGATGATTACCGAAAATATTGGAATATGTATCATCATTTTCTTGGTTATGGATTGCTGGCTATGATATTCCTAAACATATTCAAAGGAATAAACATTTTGGAAGGGGGAGATGCATGGAAGTGGGGATACATTGGAAATCTTGCTTTGTTGGGTACCATCGCATTTGCTTTGGAGGTTTTCACGTGGATTCGCTTCTTCATGTTGAAGCACAAGCAGGGAATCAAACCTAGGAACCAGCCAGAGCCAGACGCAAAAGATAATACATTTGCCTAATATATATGTATCTCTCTATGCAATATGCATCACCATTACAATTTACATGACGACGAATATATATAATGTGTTTTTGATACAATAATGATATGATTTCATTTTTATTACTAGTGGTTAATTACATGTCTCAGATTTATATCTTTTATGCTTAAATGATTCCACTACCTTTTTCCTTTCATAACATATTTTTTATTTTATATCAATTTTTTTCTTATTCAATAATTTTTTTAATTTTCTTACTATCCAAATCAATATTTATTTTTTCAATTAACATTAAATGTCTTTATTTTGTAAATTACAAATTTTAAACATATATTTAATATTTTAATTTATATTTATCACTAATAAAAAACCATTCCTTACTTTTTAATTTATATTTTTACATTTAATGTGTACCTATATATAAATTAATAATTTATTAATTAAATTCATGTTTAAAATTTATCAAAATTACAAATTTCAAAGACATGCATTTTTTTAATTCTATTTATTATTGATAATTATTTTATTAATAAAACAATTATTCTTTTCCTTTTAAACTTTTATTTTTCTATATTTGATGGATATTTATTAACATATTTTTTTATCATCATATTATTCTTATGAAGATCCACCAACTTTGTTGATAAGTAACTTTAAGAATTAAATTGATCTCCTTTATTGAATTTTTCCTTATTACAAATTTTTTTTCATCCAAAAAAATTGTATTTGATACATGCTTAAGAGGATCAAGGTACTAGCCAATTACCACTTGGATCAACTACTTCTGGATATATATACTAGGTTGGTTCATAAGTATTGGTTAAAATTATTAAATACAATTGTGAAGTGTTTAAATTATTTTAAAATAAATATTAAATAATTATTATTTTAATATAATAAATAAATATCTTATTAGAAAGAATGATAGTAAAAAATGTTAAAAATAAAATAAACTCCCTCTTACCTATAAACTAATCCACAAGGATTGAAAAAATTAATTAACTTAGTTAGAAACATTAAACTCTCTTAACCTATATTAAAAAAATCCCTAATATTTATAAGACACATTTATTTATTGATTATTTTAAAATATTTTTTGGTTTGAATATAATTCTTTTAATCTCTTTCACTAGTAATAGATTTATTAATTTTTTTTTGCTACCCAGGTGATGAAGAGATAAATGTTCTAAAAATGTAAGGCAAATTTGACTCTTCAAAAGCCTAAGACATTTTAAAAAATTTTTGGGCGAATCCGGGTATCATGGAGTGAGAATCAAATCGTAACTGCTCAAGTAAAATTTAAAATTAGATATTCTATTATTATTTGAATTGAAAATTATGAGAAGGATATATTGTTAAATTTTTGAATAAAAACTTTAATGATAAAGTTGAAATAAATATTAAACAGGAGGGGCGCACACACGGTAACAGAAACGGGGAGTCTCTGTTTGCATTGGCATGCAAAGCATATCATGTGTCGCAGCCTCCTTCCACTAGGCACCATTTTTTCGCATGCGTTACGCAGATGATAGTTAATTAGGAAGTTGGCATTACAAGAACAAGAACAAAACCCTACTCACTCACTCACTCACTCACTCATATTTCTTAGGGAGTGAATGGCGAATTTGCCCCAATCCTTCTCCTTAAGCGCCGCGTCGTTTGGAGCTCCTTCGTCTTCTTCTGCCACCACCAAGGATCGCAGGACGATGGCGTCTGTGGAACACCTCGTTCTCGAACTCAGCAACCCCGATCTCCGAGAAAACGCTCTCAATGAACTCTCCAAGGTACCTACCTTCCTTCGTTTTCCCTCTCTCTTGCGTCGTTTAATTTAGTCCAATTAAGTATAACACCCACTCAAAACGCCACATTCCATATGCTTAGCATGGATAATTATTTTCGTTCTCTATCTCATGCGTCGTCGTTTCAAGGCTCATCCGGTTCATACTTTTTTCCTTCTCTTTTTTTTATATGTTTTAGAAGAGAGAGTTATTTCAGGATCTTGCTCCGTTATTGTGGAATTCTTTTGGCACCATGGCAGCACTTTTACAGGTACGCATGCTGTGGGTGACTTGCATTAACATTACACATATTCTTTCTCACTTGCCTTTCTTTCTTGTCTTTTATATTTATATGAATATGAACATGAATGAACATCCCCTTACTGATTAATATTTTGTTTCAAATCCTGGAGTTTCTTCTCTCTCTCTCTTTATATATATATATATATATATATATATATATATATTCTCGAATAGTTTTCTAAAATTTTATATTTATTTTCTTTCAGGAAATAGTTTCAATTTACCCTGTTATTTCACCTCCAAACCTTACTCCAGCACAATCAAATCGAGTGTGCAATGCTCTTGCTCTTCTTCAGGTGAGAATTGAAATTCACACTGCAAATTGTGGACTGTAAGGTTGCGGACAGCACTGCAACAACAATATTTCGGCTGCAATTGTGGTTGCGGACTGCAATTTATCCAGTCACATATACTCTGACGGGTCTTTTTCTCCTTTTCTTCAATGCATTCTTGCTAACACATTTCTTTTACTCTCATGGATTTCTTACAGTGTGTGGCATCTCACCTTGATACAAGGATGCAATTCCTCCATGGTAATGATTTTTTTTCTTATTCATCTGAAGGACGGTGAACTTCTGTTTGCTAAATAATATCATTTATGATACATAGTATCTTTGAAAATCTGGTCTTTAACTGAGTCAAATGGAATTGCGTGATTCATGTAGCTGAATTCACCTAGTGGAATTTTTTGTTGTTGATGTTGTTCCCAAACTTTGCTTTTGTATGGTACATAATATAAAATGATTGATGATATCTTCTCATCTCCTAACTATATTTTCCCTTTTTTTCTCACTAATATAAAATTGTTATAAGATATTGTAAAAGCAACCAGTTGCTAACAATTAAAAAGTAAGATATAATTTGTTAAATTATAAAATTTCATGAATGATGGTTAAAAGACCATACATAATCTAAAATGTTTTCTGATTGTAAAACAGAATCATGCAGTTAAATTTTAAATGCATCTTGCTCTCTTATTGTTGCCTATCTTGTCATAGGACTTCTACTTTATCTTACCTGAAAATGAGGTTTCTCTCTCTTTCAATTTATAGGTCATACCACTTGTTCTTCTTTCTTAGCATTCAGTCATATTTGTATTTTTTACTGCCAATATACTCTCATAAGCATCCATGGACAGAAACTTTGGAGCACTTGAAAGACATGTTAGTTGTTTTTTTTTTTTTTTTGTTAATATAAAATTAAGGAGATTGCTTTGACATTACCACGGTTTCAGCAGGGTTTTTGCTCATTGAAATTAACACTTGAAGGGAAAAGATATTACTCTGTTCACTCTTTACACTTACCTTTTTCTCATCTGCAGCTCATATACCTCTATATCTGTATCCCTTCCTTAATACAACCAGTAAGTCCAGACCATTTGAGTATTTGAGGCTTACCAGTCTTGGAGTCATTGGTGCCTTAGTGA